>NW_004624844.1:3645011-3681609 GCF_000247695.1 Heterocephalus glaber | reverse complement strand
CCCCGCTGCTGCCCGAGGAAGGGACGAGATTTGTTGTTTTCTTCTACCAGCTCCACCTCCCTTGTCCAAAAGTAGCGAGCAAGTGGGAAAACCAAGTCTCACAAAACGCCCCCGCGAGACGACAAGTGTGTGCCTGGGCTCCCGAGACCTATTCTGTGAAGAGTTGCCCAGTGGTCGGATATTGAATGTACTGGGAACTGGAGTAAGGGCGAAAGAGGAGCGCAGGTTTGGTATTTGTCAGATGTCAAAACTGGGAAAGACCAAGCCTCCTGGAGCGCTAGCTTTCATACTTAAGGAAAGTCACTTATAGTGGTTAGGTGAGGTATGAAAAACGATTTGAGGAAGCATATTTAACCTGGCAATGTCACATTGAGGTTGCACATGGAGAGGTGCAAGAACAGAGCGAGAAATGTTTGGAGAAATGTAAAGTGATTGCTTAGATTTTAGTACTACAAGATACTGCGGGAAACAAATGATGTGGAAGTGACAAACTATTTTTAAAATGAGTTTCTGCACTCCCCTTTGTAGTTTTTTAAATGTCGTGAGCATGAAGACTCAAATTCTATCCAAAATCAGACACAGTATGACAAACCAAGCAGCAGTGTTCCCCTAAACATTACGTGTAAATAACCTAGGCAGACTGTGTAAGCCTTCGAGTATCTTATGTACTTGACTATGTTCTAAAGAACAAGTTAGAACACATTTTCACTTTAACTTGATTGAAAAGAGACCTACCCTTTTAAGGAACATTTTTTTTTTCATTTAAAATTGAAGTCAAGTGCATTGTAAAATACTACTGGAAACATTGATTACAATGTAATTGAACGTAGTGTCACTGGTAGCTAAAGCAAACCATTTTGGGAGAATTATAATGTAGAGTCCTTTTGAGGTGAAATAGTGCTAAGTTTTTGTCCATCCACTTACAGATGAGGCGTAGACTACTAAGATAGCACATTGGTTTGCTTGCCTTCTTTGTTTCTTATCTTCTTTCTAGCACATTGCTCCCAATTTATTATTCCTAGAACATCCTTACTATACCCAGAACACTCTTACTAAAATCAGCAACTTCTACTGGTCTCCTAAAACCCCAAAGATAAAATCCAGGCTAGCCTTCCAGAACCATCATAGCATTATCCTGGGCCTCATATATTTACTACAAAATGTAAAGGGTGCTTGCAAAGTGATACTCGCATCTCAGCGGTTTGAAATGTCGCTACTGGAGTTTTAAAGTCTTCTCAGACTTCAAGAGTCTACATGCCATGAACCATTTAATGGCTACCTGGGGGGAAAGTGAGAAAGAAGGGAGATGCATTGGCAGGAGGAATGATACAGGGCTGGTCAAAAGCTACAAAATCTGTTGCCTTCATAATTTTATGCAGGGCCTTTCCTACCCTGTCCAGCGGCTACTTCTGGTTTAACTTCTGACTTCCAAGTGCTATTGTTGGTTGCTGATTCTTTGTCCTTGACTCTTTATTCTTGTTCTTTCTGCCCAGTATCTTCATGATTTTCAAAACTCATCTGATCCAAAACTTCCTGACTCCATGGTTCCTGATAATGCCCCTCCCACAGTTCCCTGATACCCAACAGAATGTCCATATCATTTATTTTAGGGTTGAATTATACCATAAATAATACAACTAGCACTGAACAAGATGTTTGACTTATCAGTACAATTGTAAATGAATTTAAAGAAGATTTGTTAATCTACTTGTACCCCTTATATTTTTCATTACAGTAGTGATTTCAAAAGGAATACTGAGTCCTTTGAACTTAGTTTTCTAGTTTTTATGTTCTTCAGAATGGACATTTAAATTGATAAAATGTTTGCTTAAGTTATTTCTCCAGGGCTTGTTATTTTTTAATTAGTTTTTTTGTTATGTAAATATATTTTTAGATAACAAAAGAGAATTCTTAAGAAAGACAACAATGAATGATAGGCTACATTTAAAAAAGCAGACACCAGAGTTAAAAAAAGAAAAAGAAACCAGTAGGTAACATTAGAATAGAACACAGCAATCGCATGAATATGCAGTAGCACCAATGTATGTTTCCTTCTACAGGGCAACATTAATGTAAAATGCTGAGGGACAGATCAAGAAGGAAATCATAAGACAGCATGCTATTTCCTCGAAAAGTAAGGATTTGAATTGCATTATCAACTCTGAGATTTTTTAAATGCCCACAGTGTGTCATCTATTCAATGCTAAACATGAACAGACTATAGATGTTTGTTTCTTCAAGGATTATTTTCCAAACAAGTATCATATTGTAGACTAGCTACAAATGTACATTGTAAATACTCCACATAAAGAATAGTTTAAGTCAGCAAGGCTCACAAAGTGGAAGGAGAAACAAATTTATATTACAGGTGGATAATTCCATCTAACAGGATATAATGGCACAACTAGGCTCTTTCAGATCAGATTAATGTTTAAATTGCAGGTTAAGCAAACAGCTGTATTTTATATTGCAGTAGGAGAAGATAATTTTCAAGAATATTAGTGGAAAATATTGAGAATAAGCTTTCAAAAATTTACTGATAAATCATTGGAACTGTATTATCAGAAAAAGTAGTTAGTCTGATTTTGATTGGTTTTTGATATCTTCCTGGGAGCCGTTATTACCATTAAACTATTTGTGATTTTAATATTTCTGGTTATTTTAGATATTTTAAGGTAATAAAATTGTATAGTTAAGATCTATAATTCAAACCTATTGATTATTGCTAGGATTTTCCCATATTAGCAAGAATTCAGTAATTACTGGATTACTTTTCCTCATAGGGAAGCAATAATATAATATAAAAATTTGCTATTTTCATTTTCCACATTTTTTCAGCCATACACAAGAGGGAGGAAGTGGTAATACCACTAGAACTTTGCCTTGAGAATTATTTACACAATTTGGACAAGTTACCAGTTTTTATACTTTCTGATTTTGTGCACATTGAAGACCTAAGAGTTTTATCACTTATTCTCATATCATAATTTCTTTAGTTTGCCAGATAATGCTAAATTTAGCTTCTCTGCAGTGAAACTTTGTAGCTTGGTTTTGTTTTTTTTATAGTAGCTCAGTTCACTCTTGTTTCTGAGCAACAGGTAAGAATGGCTCATCTATTCTTCATCATCAATGGAGTGAAGCTGATTATGTAACAGAATGAGCTTTATTTGGTCTGTCTCATGAATTCATGAGACAACTCAAAGGAGGTCTTGGAATTCGCTTTACTGGACATAGTTAATGAGAAAGCCAAAATATTTGTTATTCATTTGTGAAGCTAGATGGTCAAGTTTGGATCGGTTTCTTTTCTTTTTCTTATCAGTCCTGCTGAAAAGTTGCCTTGACATTTTGAGTCATAAGAGCTTGTAAAGAGGTGTATGTGTCCATATCTAATGCCAATAAATCCTAAGGATTTTTCTGTAATATGCAGCAGAACAGGGAAGACATCATTATTGAATTTCCCAGGGTAGTTAGCACTGACCTATAATGTGATCAGTTTACTTCTTGTAGTTCTTTACTGTTTTCTTCTTATTTTAGGATTATTTCTGGCTTCTGGATTACACATATACTTTTTACAAGCCATTCAGAGCTTTTTAATTTATATGTTCACTGTGCATATATTTGGAATTATGTATTTGTAGGTTAATCTCCCTTTCAATATTTTATGAAGACCAGAAAAGGAAAGCTGATGACCACATGAACCTTGTATTTAATACTGATGGATTTTGAAGAAATTTAAATGGAGCATTCCTCTAAAACACACACACACACACACACACACACACACACACACACACACAGAGTCTTTTTTAAAACAAAATTATTTCTCCTGCTTTGTGCCTGAACCTGAATAAATACAAACTGCAATGGCCTCTCCCACCACATTTCCCTTCTCTAATCTCCCTCCTGCAGCTCCTTCAAGCCCATTTCAGAACAAACACAATCTGCATTCAGAACAGTTTACAAGTTGAATGGCGTTATTTTGGATGAGTCATTGAAAATACAGTACAAAACCTTTTCTCACTCACCAGAAATGGGTTTTTTAAAATAAAGCCAAAGCGAACAAGGTCTGGGAAGTTTGGGGGTGGACAAAGTTAGAAGAGAGCGGAGCTTCTGCCAACCTCCGATGGGATCCTGTTACACTATTTTTGGCTATTTCTTGACTTTCAACTCCACCAATTCCCTTTGCTCTCACCAACTAAAAAGTGCCAGATTGAACATGTAGGACGTCGAGATAAGGACACTATTTCAGCTAGTTCCTTGACAGTGAACACACCAAGTAGATCCAACAATAGCTCAGCCACACTTTTGAAGTCCCACCTTTGTTTCATCTTTCTTTAACTTAAAAAAAAATACATAAAGTATATATATGTAAATAATTACTTTTTCTGATTAATTTTTGACAACAAGTAATTACAGTATAGGCAATTATTAGAAAGTTGTATGTAAGTTCAATATGCTACCCTTTCCAGTTCCTCTTCTGGGGCTGAGGATATAGCTCAGTGGTAGAGCAGTTGCTGACCATGTACAAGGCCCTAGGTTCAATCCCCAGCACCAGAAAATAAGTAAATTAATTAAATAAAATAAAGTAACATTTAAAATGGGAAGTCCTGTGAGAGTTAAACAAAAAAAATATTGAAGGGAATAGATCTAGACAGACAAAAAAAAAAACAAAACAAAAAACCATAAGCTATTTCCTAAGGAACTTTTTAAGAGGAATAACTATAATAAAAGAAAGCTACTGCCTTGATGAAGTCTGGATATTTAACATGCAGAAATTCACAATTTATAAATCAGTGTATGTTCTTATTTTTCTAGCTATGGAGCATATTACTTACCCTGAATTATGCAGAAAACTTTTTAACAGAAGTGCAAGTAGTTACTTTTCTACAAGCTGCTGCAGATGAGTTGATGGTCACACCTCATGAAGGAGAAGAAACCTGGAATCAACAAGGAGACATTCTTAAGCACATCGTGCTGACTCAGAGCTCCTGCTATAAAATTTGATACCCCTGAAAATCATCTTTAACACAGGTCTGCCCCATATATTATTGTACATACACTATGGGGGGGTCCTAAGGTTCAAAATGTTGCCTATTCACAGAAGATCCACAGGCAAGATGTGGGAACAAGCCAAGGAACACTGATTTAATTAAGCAAGTGTTCTCTAAACTCCTGCAAATTATCAGTTTCCACAAGGCAGAGGGACAATTGTTGGTAAAGGGAATGAAACTTCTATGAAATTTAATCTGGCTATGGAAGTACTGGGGTCAAAATAAACAAACAGATATTTCCTGCTGTAGCTAAAACCAAGCAAAATACTCTTTCCCACATTTTGGGATTTTTTTCCCCTTTACTTTTATGGCTAAGTAATAATTTTTAAGTTACAAGAATTTTTACATCCTTCAAAACGTATTTCTCCTACCTAGGAATGATTTTTGTTCATTGATTTGTAATTTAAATGCAATTTACATATGATAATAATTAAGAGACTTAGTAGCTTTAATATTAAGAACTAAGAACAAAAGCAAAACCTTCCCCGTAATCTTGTGTCAAATCAAACTGAAATGTGAAGAAAATTTCCATTAATATCTTTGGGGCAGGAACATTTATTATAGCTATTAGGTAGCACAGTTAGCCTGTTAGATTAGTTCTGATCAAACAATTTAAAGCTGTTTTTATTAATAGATTGTTATTTCTTTAAAAAAAAAAAAAAGAGAGAGAGAGAGAACCACAGAGTAAAGGTTAACATGCAGATTGTTTTTCCTTGAGCTTAAAAGATCCCCTGTGTGGATAATTTCCATTTTAAAAAAAATAAGCCAAAGTTGGCACCTTACATATTTTCAATACTTTAATTACAGTAATGCTGATAATCAGCTGGGAGAACTGCTGCTACAAGCAGTTAATCTCAATGAAGCCAAGAAAATAATAATGTTAAAAATGGATGCTGTTAGTTGAGTACTTGCTTTGTGGCAGATAGCAAATTAGGGCTGGATTTATACTGTCTCATTTAATACAAAAGCTCTTTAGTGCCCGTGTTATTCTCATTTGATAGATAGAGAAACTGAGTTTCTGAGCCCTTAGTACTTGCCGTATGCCACTTACTGTAAGTGGCAGAGCCCAACCAGACTTCTCTCCTCCACAGTCCTTGCCCTAATCTACCTCGTGCAACTCTGTCACGGGACTCCAGGCCACAGAGTCATCAGCAGCCACTCATTCTTCACTTACAGCTGACAAAGGATCAGTAGCAGCCATCCTGCTGCCACCTTTTCATTTTACAGGGCAGGCAAACTCAACTCAGGAAGTTTAAGTAGCCTGGCTAAGGTCAGCAACTAGTTAGTGACAGAATTACTTGCGGACAAGAATCCGTATCACAGTTTAGTGTGCTTCCTATCTGTCACACAGTGTTTTTATCAGGAAGCTTTGTGGGGCAATTATAAATATTGTAACACTTGAACAAATTAGGTCATCATACATACTTAAAAATGAGTTTTTAGAGAAACCTGATACTGTATGAGCAAACACATTGTGGACAGAACAAATACATTTCAAGGCATTAGTCAACAAAAACCAAATGATATTATAGTCCCAAATCATTTCCTCTCAGAATATTTTCAACAATCACAAAAAGGGTATTTGTGATCCTCCAGAATATCTGCTAGTCCATGTCAGGAGAGCTCTGGTTAAATGTAGGACATGTCTCCACTTGACACATGAAATTAAGTTACAAACCTAGGACATCCATTCGTACCTGCACCCAAATCTAATTTATGAATTTGTGGAATGCCAGCATGAATTGAGTTCTGCTCACTAGGTACATGGCATTTATTTCTTCATTTTTTTTCATTCAATCATACAGTAAATGTTAAGTGCTCACACTATGGGAGATATTGTAATGGCTTAGTGTTACAGGAATGACCAAAACAGGTTTGTCTTAGGATTTTATCCTACAAGGGAAGCCTTTCTTGATGTTTTTCTCCTTCTTCTTCCTCTTTTTCATTCCTCCTTCTTATTTTCTTCTTCCTCTATGTCTTCTTTTATTTTTTCCCTTTCTATTATAATACAGATAGTCTCTTTTTGTATCACCATAAATTATGCTCCAACTTTTATTGTGTACCTCATGGAGTAGAAAGAAAAAGCTATGAGTAAAAATGGTCATTCTAGTCTTATTTAAGTATAAAAATCAAAATCATATGTAAGAAGAGAAGCTTCTCAATAAAATATTTTATAGTTATTACAGAAAAAATAAAATTTTAATGGCTGGGGAATTTTGGGGTGTGTGTGTGTGTGTGTGTGTGTGTGTGTGTGTGTAGTATTGAGACTGAACCCAGGACATTCACACTGAGCTATAGTCCCATCTCCCCTTTAAGTTATTTTTAAATTTTGAGACAGTGTCTCACTAATTTGCTAACTTGCCCAGGCTGGGTTTGAACTTGTGATCCTCTTGCCTTAGCCTCCCAAATAAATAAAATTTTAAGAAAATCTAGGAATGTAATATGACAGGTCAAGTTTGGAATATTGTTTGAAAGCTTCAATTATATTGTATTCTTCCCAAGCCACTGACTCCAAAATTCAGTCCTATGCAGACAGACTTTGAAACAACTATGTCCAGAGTTAAAATGAGAGGAAAACATCATTTCCTGCTAGACCTTATACCATTAGAAGGTCCGTAGGGGTGAGGAACGGCAAGGTGTGGTGGTGGTTAAGAATGGAGTGTTATAGCCAGGCATGGTAGTGCACATCTGTAATCCCAATACTTGGGAGGCTGAGGCAGGAAGATTGCTGCCAGCTTGAGGCACCCAGGGCTCTGAAGTGAGTTCGAGGCCAGCCTATACTGCATAGCAAGACCCTGCCTCAAAGCATCAGCTGGAGTGTTATAACTCTGACTTACTCTTTATACTGGTGCCCATAGCAGGAATGCGGGTAAATTTTACCCCAGTTTTCCCAAACAGTACTGTACAATACCACAAACCTCTCTACATAAGCAGGTTCTTTGATAAATCTACTTCCTATTTGTAGATATAGAGAAATATCAACCCCCCATCTCCCTGTATTAGACCTGCTACTGTTTCTGCCAAATGATTAGATTGGCCTTGAGGTGTATACATCGTTGCTTACATTATCTTTAAAGTGTAACCATGTAGCTAAATAAGTTCCATGCATTTCAGCAGAGGAAATGTTTAAGTATACAATAAATCATATCTAGACTGTAGTCAGAATGTTTCTTTCCTATGAACTAGGTATCTCAGTAGCCCTACAAACATTGATAAAGTCAAAGATGGAAAAAGTGCCTTTCTTTATCTTATCAAATCTCAAACACTTTCAAAATGGAAAATGAAGATTTAGTATCTAGGTTTCTTAACAGTATATAATATTAAAATTCCTCAGTAGAATTGATACTTCAATCCAAAACTTGTAGCTCCAGGTACCAATATGGAGAAAACTCAAAATTGGGGGTAGAATCTATACAAACCCAAGTATTCAACTTGTGTTTGAGTCCTCCTAGGAAAACATATTTTCCACTAGAGACAAAAGCCCAAGATTGTAACAGCTCCTGTCCAGCCACATTCTGCTACTCAGAAGACTTGCCAAAGGGGAATAATGTTCATGATAAGAAAGTAAGGAATTTGGCTGCTTAGCTTAAAATCTGTGCTTCCAAGAAAACCAGATATAGGACCCACAGTTTTAAGATTTTTACCTAAGAACTATTTAAAACTCTGATTAAATGTTTATGAAGATGGAAACATTAACTACTCTGACTTGATGACGACACACTGTCTACATACTATACATTGAATTATCACACGGTACCCCATACATTTGTCCTATTAAAGTAATAAAAGGAAAACCCCTCACTTGAGGAGAAACAACATTCAGAAAAGTTTATCTAAAAGAGAAACAGATATTATTGTGGCTACTTGATATATATCCTTATATTTTAATATATTAGCATTGGCCATGATTTACAGTAGACAGAGAAAAGGCTGAGTGGCTTGGTGATATCTGCTGATTTCCAGAAAGGTGATTTTTATAAAATCTCTCTGTGACTTGTGTGAGGCACTGCCTGTACTCATACTCACTATCTCTAATAAGGACTGTCTGCAGATTACTCAGAATGTCACTCTGTGTTCTCTCTAGGATAATCTCGGGAGAAATTTCATTTAACTCTATTATCCTAAGAGCGGTTGAACTTACCAGGATACATATATGTTTAATCTCATGAGCCCTGAACCTGGATAACTGACAGTTTCTGCTCTAACATCAGCTGCCTGAGAAGTGGAGAGCCACATGCATGTCTCAGCTGTGGCAGTAAGCAGGTTGGGTGTGCCTCTTAAACCTTGCTCATAGCTCCATTTTGTTCCCACCCTTGTTTTATTCTAATTCTATTTTTTTTTAATTTTGCTTACAGTTAACATGCTGTTTTTGATAATCCTTTTCTCCAGCACATAGGGAATACATATACAAAGAAGAGCTAAGACTGAAGGGGAAATTATGCACAATTGATCATAAGTTTACTAGAAAATGTGCACATTCATAGAGATATATTAGGAGGGTCATGGACAGAGATGTTTTCTTAAAGTGGCAACACTGTGGCTGACTCATTTCCAAGCTCTTTGAAATCATAACATGGGGGTATTTCTCAGCATGTGGAGTATGTGCATGGCCCCATACTGCATTTCAGTTGAACTGTTGTCATAGAGCTTAGAATGTAGGTGACAGCCAATCTTCAGAGGTCTTGGTGCACCATTCTGAGGGACTGTATTATTGCCCGCAGGAAGTTGGAAGTGGACTTTAGTTTCTAACTAGAGCACGCTATGGAAAGATGACTAGAAGCTACATGTGGAAACAGTCGGGTCGATCTCAGGCAAACGAACCTTCAAGGAAGCTTACTGTAGAAAGAGGCAATTGATAAAGACCTGAGTTAGAGCAGTGGAGATAGAGGATAAATTCAGATTTGACAGATCTAAAGAAGATGGGAGAACAAAAATGAGTACATTATAGGACGTATTAAACATGAAGTCTTTATACTTTATATTGGGGCTACTGATGGAGATGTAGGCCCACACATTAGGAAATGTGTGTGTGTGTGTGTGTGTGTGTGTGTTTGTATTTTGAATCATTAATACCACAGAGCCTTCTTTCTATGTCATTCTGGTCAGAGCTTTTCCTATTTTCCAAGGAAACTATTACAAACCTAATGATTGGGCAGTACTCACAAATGGCCTCTAAAATGCCAAATCCAGTGGCCCTTTTCCAGTCTAGTTACCCCTATAACTTTTGTGGAGATTCACTATTCTCATCTCTCTCTTGTTCTGACATTTCTTGATTCTCCTACTTTTCATTCTCTTTCACTGTGTTTTATTCTCCTCAGAGTGTTGCTGCCAGGTTCTTGAGAGTTCCTCTCTCTTAAGTTCACACTCTTTTCTTGGGTGCAGAGAGGACAGGGAACCATATCATGTTGAGTCCTTAGGTCACTGAAGAAATGTGAACTTTAGTCTGTGAGAACAGAGGTTATTTGGGATGTTAAACAGAGCGATGCCATGATCTGACTCATGTTTTAAAAACCAACTCTGGCTATTGTGTATAAAATTGACTAATAAGGTAGCTACAGAAGGAAAGAGAAAAACCAAGAGGCTTATGGGGTAATTTAGACAAGTACTCAGAGTGGGAGCTTTGATAATGGTGACAAATGGTGGGAATTATGGATGTAGTTTGAAAAGCCAATAGAATCTGCTTATGGATTAGAAGCAATGTGTAAAAGAGAGAAAGGAATCAAGAATAATTCCATTTTTGCCCTGAGCATCTAGAAGACTCGAGTAAGAAGACTTCCAGTAGAATAGCTTTAGGGGAAACAAACATTGTTCAAATGTGTTCAATTTCAAAAGCCTCTTAGATATCCAAATGGGGATGTTTCATAGGCACTTGAATATGAGGAAAGAGTTCAGGAAAAAATTTAGACTGGAATATAATTTAAGAAGTCATAAATATATAGATGATATCTAAAGCTAAAAACCTAGATGGAGACACCAGGAGGGAATTGGTGAAGAGTAAGATGAGACGTCCATGGACAGTTTTGGGGAACTCCATATTGTAGAGGGAGATAAATAAAAAGACTTCAGTAAAAGGTCTCTGAGAAAAGTGAACCCGTGAGGCAGAGAGAAAATGAAGAGAAGATGGTGCCCAGGAGGCAACTGAAAACAAAGTCTTAAAGACAACGAAACTCCAGAAACCTGAAGTTTAAATAATTTAAAGGTCAAAATAAAAGACAGCTGGTGGGAAACAGGGAGACGGAAAATATGATGTGAAGGGAAGGGAAGGACCTGGGATGGGGAAGACTGCCGGCGGAGGGGCGGGGAGTAAAAAGGATCAAGATATAACATGCACATGTACCAATTCTCCAGATGAATATATTTATTACATATCACAAGCATACACTAATAAAAGTAAAAGGAATGATCAGTTTACAAAATTCCTGAGAAGTTGGTTAAGGTAAAGACAGAACTTGCCTCCGAATTTGACAGTGTAGATGTTATTGCAGACACTTGACAGTAATTATGACAAAGTGTTGAAGAATAGAGACTTGATCAGAGTAGGAGTCTGGGGGTTGGTTCCTTTTAGAACAGGGAAACAGGAAACAGCAGGAGTATTCAAACTAAAACAATTAATTTGCGAACAGAACAAAAGAGCAGGAAAACCATTATACAAATATATGGCCATAAAATCACATACTCTCCCTGGGGGGAAAAAGAGGAGAGGGAAACCATATCAAGTTCCTTGCCTGGCTAAAGCTGAAGAAAAAGGCATGTTTTAAAGTTTTGATCCCTAAAGTTTATTCCCAATTCATTTTGATATTACTCCTTATAATTACTATCATTTCTCAGTAATGTAGATATATAAGAGGTAGGGCTGATGCAGTATATGATGAGGGGAATGATGAAGATGAAATAATAGCTAAAAGGAAATATAGGGTTGAAGAGGATTTTGAAGGGTTTTTGCAGGTTAGGTGCATGGGAATAAAACATGCTTATTGACAGAAACAAGCAGAGATAGGTAAAATCTACACAGAAAGGTTAATTATTGAAAGGAATCTTGAGCAGAGGGGAAATTAATTTAGAAGTTCTTTTATATGGGAAGAATATTCACAGAGACCAATGTTGGAGGGATAATTTTTTAAAGATGAGTTATATTATTTTTTTATTTCTAAAATTGACAGATAAATGTATATGTATTTATGGCACACTCCATAAGGCTTCAAAATACATGCATATATTTTTCGAATGACTAAACCTGGCTAATGAATATACATACCTTACATAGTTATCATTTATGTGGCGAGAATACTTTTTATTTGAGACATGGTTTCACCATGTAGTTTAGGCTGTCCTTGAACTCACTAGGCAGCCCAGGCTGGCCACAAACTTGTGGAGACCCTCTTACCTCAGCCTCCCAAGTGCTGAGCATGCAGCACCACACCTGGCTTATGGTGAGAATACTTTACATTCTCTCTTTCAGCATTTTTCAAGAACACAATATATTATTGACTATACAGTAGTTACTATATTGTGGCATAGATCTCTTAATTTTTTTCTCCTTTCTAAAGTTTCGACCAGTATCTTCTCCACACCCTGTCCTCAACCACTCCAGCTTCTAATAATCAATTTCTACTCTCTACTTCCTAATTTTGTTTTTAGATTCCACACATGGTAGAAGAACCATGTGGTATTTGTCTTTCTGTGCCTCACTAATTTCACTGAAAATAACATCCTCGATGTTCATCCATGTAGTCACAAATGACAGGATTGCTATCTTTTTATGGTTGAGTATTAGGCAGGGGGTTCAGTAATCTCACCCATTCATCCACTAACAGACTCTTCAGTTAATTTCTTATCTTGCTTATCATGAATAATGCTGCAGTAAGCACGGGATTGTGGATATCTCTTTAACATACTGTTACTATTTCCCTTGAGTATATATCCAGTAGTAGGATTGCTGGATCATATGCTAGTTCCATTTTTCATATTTTGAGGGACCTTCACAACATTTTCTATACCATCTGGACCAATTTACATTCCCATTAACAATGTGCAGGTATTTCTGATTCCCCACCTCCTTATCAACATTTATTATCTTTTGTCTTTTTGACTCAAGCAATTCTAATAGGTGTGAAATAATATCCCACTATGTTTTTGCTTTGCATTTCCTTGCTTGTTAATGATGCTGAGCACTTTTTTATATACCTGTTGGCCATTTGAATGTTTTCTTTTGAGAAATATCGATTCAAGTCATTTCCCATTTCAAAAATCAGACTATTTTCTTGCTATCATTTGAGTTCCTTATATATTTTGGATAATAACCCCTTATCAGATATATAATTTGCAAATATATTCTCCCATTCTGTAGGTTGTCTTTTCACTCTGTTGATTGTTTCCTTTGCTAGGCAGAACCTTTTTAGTTTGATGTAATCTCATTTGTCTAATTTTGCCTTTATTGGCTGGGCTTTGAGAGTCATATCCAAAAATATCATTGCCCAATTTAATTCCTGAAGCTTTTCAAGAGGAAATATGAAGGGAGCTCATATCTACTATCCTATACACACTCTAAGAATTAAACCAGACTATCTGCTGAAGCGACAGAGCCTGAGCTGTTTGGAGAATTACAAATAATGAAGATTTGGAATAGCTGCTATTGAAACAAAACCACAAGGGAGAAGTAAAACAGTTGTTTATTTAACAGTTATATAGTTCTCTAAGCACCTTATAAAAATGCATTCATTTATTCATAATAACATACCTGAAAGATATGCTGGACTATAATCCCCTTCTTTTTGCAGATGAACAAAGTGGGGTATAAAAATCATCATGCTACTTCTGCCAGGGCACTCCTACTAGTATGTGGGGGAGCCAAGAACGAGCTCTGTAGTCTTAACCACCTCACATGGGTGCCCCTCACTGTTGAGTGTGCTGGAGGGTCCATGTGGCAATAATAGGACTTTGTTTAGAAGGTATAGGTACACACACGTTGATTTTCAGAAAACTAACTTCTAGGCTCATTTAGGAAAGGAGTTTAGAGGTTGAGTCTGGTCACAACTGGAGAGGCAGAGGAAGTTGAAATAAACTGTTGGATGGAGGATAGGTGGAAGAGGGAGGACAGGAAGGGAGGAAGCAAATTGGTAGAGGCACTCAGAGACTTGACCTTTTGCTGTTTTCCTAAGATCTTAGATTCCTTGTGTTGCCAGTGAGCTGATCTGATAGAAGAAGACAGGAGCAGGAACTCAGATTAAAGCAGTATGACTGTGAAGTGTAATTATGGGAGATGAGTTGCTGAGGATGACTAGGTAGCACTGGGGTGTGGCACTGGCAGTGAACATGAAACCCAAAGGAAAAGGCCTGTTCAGCAGAGGAGGTCAAGAAATTATGAGTCTAGGGTATTGGGTGTGGCATCCTCTTAAATACTGAAGTCACTATGGCATGAATCACCCAGGATGAGGCAGGAAACAGGGCAGAGAGAAGGGCTGCAGAGACCAGTGGTTTGCAATGTAAGGCTATGAGGGAATGAAAGACAGAAGTTGTGAGACCCAACTAACCATACAGGAAGACCAAGCTTTCTGGTAGCCACCTCTCCTCTGTGAGTGCACTGGGGAAGCCAGGAGTTCCATGTCATGAAGGTGCCTGCACTGGCAGCATTCCTGGAGAGCTTTTTAAAGGTTGAACGTGTGAAATGATGAAAGCCTTTAAGTTCCCTCCGAGGCCCAACACACTAGCAAAGTAAATATTAACCTAGATTAGTCTATCTAGCCCATTTAAAACCATTAGCCCTTAAGAACAAATAGGGCTCTGAAGATGTGGGCACATTTTGAAAGGGGGGTTAAGAGGAAGGAGGAAGGGAACACAGGAAATTGAGCTTTGGGTAATGTGAACAACTAACTGAAGGCAGGTGGAAAGAACCACCAACCATGAACACGGAAAAAGACCTATTATATTCCCTGGGAATGAGCAGAAGAGGGGAAACTGCACATGAACCATTTTCTTCTGTGCAGTTCAGAATATTTAATAAGGGCCGGGAATGTAGTTCAGTGGCGCTTCACCTGCCTGGCAAGCACAAGGTCCTGAGTTCTATCCCGGGTACCAGAAAAAAGAAATTCAATTAAAAAAGTGTCTTCATTTTTGCAGATACAATGGGATTTTTCCAGCTCTAATAAAATTTAGGATCTCAAAAACAAAATATAAATTTTATAGATAAAAAAGACAGAGGCTTCTGCGTAAACGTGAGTTGATCAACTTCCTGTCTCTGAATTATAAGGCAAAATAAGTTACATCTTATTTTACAACTAACTATCTAAAACTAGAGGAAACTAGTTTTTAGTCAACAAAACCTCAGATTTACCTCAATGATCTATATTTTTTAGCTACCTACCAAAGTATCAGTGTTCTACCTTCTTCCTTATCAAAAAAATCCTTATTAAGCCATTGGATACTGACACTAGGAGCTATAGCAGTCATCTTGCAACCATGAGAGAAGCTAGCCTAAGGAGATAAGGTACCCAGATTTCAGAAGTAGGAATGCAGGACATCTAGTTAAATTTGGGTTTCGGATAACAAATAATAATACAGGACAATTAAACATTATGCATTATCTGCAATTCAAATGTAAATGGGTATTTACACTTAATCTGGAAAGCCTGAATGTTGAAAATGATAGGACATAAATTTGCAAAGATTCTGCCTTAATGAAGAAGTAATTAAGCTGCTGAATTAGCCAACTCTGAGACCACTGCAACTGAAAACATTTCAATGTTCAGTAAATTTTCCTTACTGTTGAGTTTTTATTTCTGCGTTTTCTGTTATTCATAGGCAAATAGACCCTAATTAATATAATTTTACTATCCCTCTCATTAAGTAAGTTAACATACATTATCCCTAAGTATCAGCTTACAGATTTTAATTAGTATTTTGAAAGATCTCTGTGAGTGTTCTTCAGTATGAAATACATGTTTCAAGAATTCATAGTTTTATGTCTGTGTACACTATAGTACACTATAAGGATTATTTTTGCAAATGCATTACATAGTAATGTTTAATTGGTGCAGTTTTTCTATGTGGATGATCTCTAATACCTATTCTAGAAAATAGTGCTGCTTAGGAAATATTACTGTTATTAAGGGACAAAGGAAGATGTGACACAAAAGACAGAGATGTGGAACAGATATTGTATTTGTCAAAGGACATTAGGCTATACAGCAGTGATTATCCATAATTAATATTATATAATAAAGGGCTTCTTTAGACAATAGTCACTTGTTTAAGAATTAACACGGCTAGGGCCTGGGATTTAGCTTAGTGGTTCTGCTGCCTGCCTAACAAGCACAAGGTCCCAAGTTCGATCCCAGATACCAGAAAAAAAAAAGAATTAACAGGGCTATATTCATAATACTGCCACCATGAAAAGCAGTAATTCAATAACTCTTATATAGTGTTTTCTGAGTTATGACTCAAAATTATCCACATCAATGTAAGTGTATAGTTCTGCCTCCTAATTCCTAGTTCTGCAGAAGAACAAACTAGTCTTAGACAAAAGCAAATAAAACAAATGCTGGAATCATTTTAAATGATTACACAGTTGTGTGACCCTGGAAGCAATAAAAATTGGTACTTTCCTTCCCTTCCCAAAGTCTTAGAAGTCCAAACAAGTTTGTAGGTATTTTTAGAGTTCTTTTTCTATCATGAGCCTAGCCTCGGTGATTTAAGAACAGAGTAAGCTCTATGTGAAGTGAACTTCCATGGTCAATGGGGAAGTGGTTTTTTGCTGTGTGTAGTCGTCTGTGAGCAAGTGTATACACGTGCTCATGAGTGAAGCTTCCACTTCTCCCCAGCCATGACCAACCTAAAGGCGGACCAAGAACAGCAGACCAAGGGAGGTCAGTTTTATGAAAGGTTCCTGGAAGTGGGGAGTGGAAGGAGACACCAGACAGTTTACAGAAGACAGTGGAAGGCAGGCTCAAAACACTGAATTTAAAGTCTGCACAAGCCCAATATGGCACATCGGTATTCAGCAAAGTGCTTTAGGGCCAATAGGCTGATGGTGTGTTCTCGTTATTCAAAAAACTTTTGTTTTCCTGTCTTAAATTTCTGGTGGCAGAAAAAAATTAAAGGGTTATCAAAATATGTTGGTTTACTTTTGTAGATGTAAAGTTACATATGCAATGGTATTGTTCTTGCATTCTCAAATACATTAGAAGTTTTTCTACCAAATTTTATTCACTGTTGATCTCTATACAACTCAAATTTCTAGAACACTGAAATCAACTACCACTGTACAGGGAAAAAGAGAAAAAAGAAAAGAAGGTTTTACTTGTACAAAAACAATCCTTGCATTCCTTTATTTTGGAATACATTCCTAGGATTTTCGGATTTTCGGATTCTATCTGCCAACACTGTCATCATTTTAGATATGGATCCTTAAGACACCCTCTCTTTTCCTATGCTGCATGCCCCATGATTATTCTCTGTGGTTATACTGAAGTTTTTAAAAGAGAATTTGTTTTTTAGTGCGGGAGGGGAGAGATGAGGTGTCCCTTCTGGTCTTTCTGCTGAGCTCTCTGAGAAATCTGGTCCTCTTCTAGAACAGCAGAAACTCTGGCCTGGCCTTGACACCCTCTTTCTGTGCAGGTGGGAGAAACTCTCTTTCCTCCACCTTCAACAAACTCGATCAGCAGAAGCTACACAAACAAAAGCCTCTTAATGCAAGCAGCCCTCCAAAAAAAATGAAAATAAAATTCATACTTAAACTATTTTGATGTTCTGTTGTCCTGGGCCACTACTTTTAGATTCTTCCTTAGAAAAATTTGGTTTATAGTGTTTGGTATAAATTAGTATCTAGGATTGATTTACAACTTGAACAATTATTGTAGTTTATTTAGATTCTGGGCTGTGATTACCTTTTACCGGTAAATTTCAGTTCCCAGTAAATTTCAGGTTTGGAAATTCAGCTTTAAGGTAGCATTTCAAAAAAGTAACCCAAGTTTGTATTCAACAGTCACAATTTCTAATCTTCTGTATTATTTCAAGGAAGCAAGCAGTGTAACAGAGTGTTTCTACATAGAAACAATCTGGTATAAATATCATTCAGATATTTGCTTTGGCTAGGGTTCACTTAACAGAATGTGTGAAGAAATACACAAACCCAGCATCAGGCAAGTGCTGCTAAGAACCACTACCATTCCAGTTAATAAAATATATTGGTAAAATTAGGACATTTTTAGTTTGGCAATTTTAGTTTGCCCATTTTATAGGGCACTGGTTCATTTGTAGGTGGAGGAAAAAGGCAAAATATCAAACAGTAGATTCCACTTAACTCAAGCAACTTGTTAAATAAACTGTCTCTGCTTTTAACTGCAGAGCACTTTAACGCAATGGCCAACATGTATAAACCTTTTAGAATTTCTGGTTTTCCTTTCAGAACAACTTGACTCAACTATCAATAAAAAAGTACCTTAGCTGTCAATTCAGTTTGATGAAAAATGACTGCTGATATTGCTAATCTTTCCAGCTAAATTTCTCATTTTACAAAGTTGATTTATAATACAATATGAACATTTTGATATAAAAGTCAATTCAAGCTGAGCACATGGTGCATACCTGTAATCCCAGCAACTAGGGAGGCTGAGGCAGGAGGATTATGAATCAAAGCCAGCCTGAGCAACTTTTTGAGACCATGTCTCAAAGTAAATAAATTAAAAGGAACACACCAAAAAAGAAATTAGGAAAATAATACCATTCACAATAGCCTCAAGAAAAATTAAATACTTAGGAATCAACTTAACCAAGGAGTAAAAGACCTCTAACAACAACAACAAAAAACAAAAACCAAAACAAAACTATAGTATTCTGAAAAAGGAGATCAAGGAAGACATCAGAAAACACAAAGACATCCCCTGTTCCTGGACAGACAGAAGCAATATTATCAAAATGGCCATACTACCAAAGCCAATATGTGGATTTAATGCAATCCCAACCAAATTGCCAAAAGCATTTCTCATGGAAGTAGGAAAAAACAACACTAAAATTAACATGGAACCAGAAGAGACCTAGAATACCAAATGCCATCCTGGGCAACAAAGAACAATGCAGGAGACATCAAAATGCCAGAGTTCAAGTTATATAACAAACCACAGGGAGAAAAACAGCATGGTAGGACACAAACCAGACACATGGGTTGAAAGCACAGAATAGAGGAGGCAGAAACAAGCCCAGGCACTTTTGGTCATCTGATCTTTGACAAAAGGGCCCCAAAATGTACAGTGGAGGTGCTGGGAAAACTAGTTATACACATGTCGAAGATGGAATCTGGACCTGTATTTCTTATGGAAATAAAAGATGGATAATCAGAATCAGATCTTTTGCCAATAGGAAAAGGATTAGAAAAGAAGGAAGGAGGGAGGAAGGAAAGAGGAAGGGAAGTAAAATTAATTACAACGTGGTGTGTACAAACCAATTTCATCATGAATGTGATCACTACGTACTGCGAATCTGTACTAATAAAAATAAACAAATAAATAGAATAAAAAATCAAAAAGGCTGAGGATGCAACTGAGTGGTAGAGTACCCCTAGGTTTAATCCCTCCTTGAAAAAGAGAAAAATAAAAAGCCAATTCGTCTATGTGTATTGGATGTATGTGTGTGTGCATGTATATATATAAAGATATATATATCTATATATGTTTATTGTTGGTCATTTCTAGTGAATAAAACTTTGCAAATAAAGGTTATATATGCAACTTACTCAACTTAATGAAAACTTCTTGCCTTAGTGATCTTATTACTAAAAAGTTACAAAACTGGGTGTGGTGGTGCACATCTGTAATCCCAGCACTCAGGAGGCTGAGGTAGGAGGATTACTGAGTTCGAGGCCAGCCTGGGCTACATAGCAAGTTCAAGCTCAGCCTGAACTATATAACAAGACCCTGTCAAAAAAAGAAGCCTAAAAAGTTATATAAAATATTTTAATACACTTAAAATAAAAATATTCAGCCCATGGGCATTTTAATTTATTTAATAGTTCTACTGTGCTATTTGTGAAATATGATTTACTGGACCCAGAGAGGATTTATATAAATTTTTATATAGTTTAGCTAGTGATTGGTTTTAAAAATATTTTACCATGTATTATATAATCTAAGGAAACATTTCTAGTTAAACAGATGCATATAGCATAACTGACTGACTTTTAAAAATACTTTATAAGAGAGACCAGGATATCCAAGTATTCTGGAGGCTGAGGAAGGAAGACTTCAAATTCAAGTCTACACTGGGCTATGTAGCTCCTGGACTATATAATGAGGCCATTTTGAAAAAAGCAAACAAAAAAAAGAGAACTAACAATTCCAGTAATATTATCACTCATTTGAATTAGGATCAAACACTAGACACGTTAGTGCTAATCAGATGTTGCTCTGATCTACATAATATGATTAACCCCTCCCACATCTAGTTAATAGATAGAAAAAAAATTATACTTAATTGCTTAATTATCTTATTTTCTCCAGATTGGAGGACATTTTCTTTTGAATCTCAAGTCTGATATGAATCTGATGCATTCAGTGGGCCCTTGACTTACAAACTCAATTCGTTCTTGAGGGCTCGTTGTAACCCAAGTTGGTCAATGAAGGCTCAGGCTCCTCTCCACAGCCTTCAAAGTCTCTCTCCTGTACAGAGGCAGATCTCAGTGTCCTTAGAGAGACATTGGCCCAGGATTTCTCAGTTAACCCCACACAGGAAAGGATGTTGTCATGTTCCTTTCAGAACTCTTTAAGGGTTAAGTCTGTATCTGAGACCATCTGGAAGCACAAGCAGCTGGCATTCGGGTCGTAACTGAAGACTTTGTTCTTAAGTTAAAACTAAAATTCCAGTCATAACTCAAGTTGTTTGTATGTCAGGCTGGTTGTAACTTGAGGGTCCACTGTACTTCTATTTTTAGTATTCATCATTTTAAGTCACAGAATTTTATGTTTTTAGTCATTTAAAATGAAATTCTTGGTGGGCACTGCTGTATCTTACAGTGATATCCCTACTGCCAAACACAGTGCCTGGCACTTCGTACACACTTTATTGATGAAGCTGAGTTAAAGACTATATCACAAGGAGTTCCACTGTCTCTGATATTAATATCGATATTTAATATTGATATATGGTTACTCAACATTCTACCCTCATGCAAATAACTTTTCTTTAAACTATATAGGAATGCATTCAATGGAATATCTTTTCTGGTTCCAAAGTTGTCTTTCAGAGTTAAGAAGATACTATGCTAGCCAGGTAAGGTTGTGCTCAGCTATGGTGGTGCTCAGCTATAATCCCAGCACTCTGGAGGCTGAGGCAGGATTGTGAGTTTCAGACCAACCTGAACTACATGGTGAGTTCAAGTCCACCTTGGTCTAACATAGTGATGTCCTGTCTCAAAAAATTAAAAATAAATAAAAGAAAGAAAAGACAAAAGACATTTGCTAACATGCCCAACTACATTTATATTTTCATTACCTTTGAATAAAAGGTTTAGTAGTAAACTTGCACAATGGAAATCCACTGGTAATCTCTGTGGAGATAATGTATCATTAGGAGTAGACTTTGGAGAGATCCTTAAACCAACACTATCCTGCAGCCCATCTGAAGGGCTCTGAGGGACCTGATTTATAGCTGATCTACTGCCATGAGAAAGCTTAGAACAAAACACTCAAAATTTTTCACATAAGAAGTCAGGATGATGGTTTCCCACTGGAAACAAAGGCATCTGATCACATAATTCTAATGCAGATAAGTTTCCTTAGGAAAGAATTCCTGGAAGTGGGAATATTTCTATCAATTGTTAATGAGGTTATTTTCCCTACAAATTATACCCTACCTATAGACACGTGTCACATCCTTCCTGAAGCACACATTGTATTTAAAAGCATTTAAACCCCTGTCTCAATCAATGAGCACCAGCCTGTATGTGTAAGGGTTCTATTACTTCGTGCCAGTATATACATCATTGTGTACCTGCATTGTGCTGCTTCTTTCCTTCGTCTTGTATTTCCATGGCTGGTGGAAGAGAATAGCTTTTACTTTACACCTCTCAAATCAGGCCTCACTCCTATCCCAAACTCCATATTCCAGTGGAGCTGGTCTACTGCAATACCAGTGTCTCATACCCTCCTATGGCTTTTGTACTTTTGTATGTATAGCAGTCTCTCTGCTGATTTGCCTGCTGTTTCCTCAGCTTGGAACACTTTCTACCCCACCCAAGCCTATGACCTAATTCCTACCCACACTTGTCGACCTGGTATCGATGTAAATGCCTGTGGAAGCCAGCCCTTCAAGGGTGAGTTAATAGCTCCACTAGCAGCACACCTGCAGCACCTGTGCAGGTACAGGAATGCCTGTTCCTTTCTTTTCTCTCTAAAGCATTGTCCTCAAAAGTAAAGCCTGCGTAGTATCTATTGTCACATTTGCAGCAATATCAAACCAATGAGGTCATGTGGAGGAAGAGCAAAGATTTTTCAAGTTGCAGCAGCTAAAGTTAGCAGCTGTGTGACTGTGAGCAACTTTCAATCTCTGCAGGGCTTGGTTTCATCATCTGCAAAATAGGTACAGCACTAATTAATTTGCAGGATGGTTAATACACACACAAAATGTTCTTGGTGCCTTTCTGAGCCCCTCCCCAAACTTATCTCATTTATTGCTCAGCACAACCCTATGAGGTAGAATAGCCATGTTTTGATAGTTTAAGGAAATGGAAACACAGAAAGATGAAGTAACTTGCCCATATATGCACAGCTCATAAGGGCATAGCTAGAATTTGAGCACCAAGCAGTAAAACTTCAGATCACTCACAAGTTTTACAGAGCATCTCTCTTTGTTTCTGAATAGCTGGAGCATGGTTCAAGTAATTGAATTGAGCTGGCTGTTCTACTACATAAGGATTTTATATGTGAGGATTTTCATTTTCATGTCATCAACTTTCCAAAAATCCTATGAGACAGCACTTCTTCTTTTTTTGCTTTCCATTCAGAGTAAATTTAGAGTAAATTTATAGATTGAAAATATGTCTTTGATCCGTAAGTCTTTCTCATAGGCCTTAACATATAAACACATTCAATTCTTCCTTCACTTTTAGTTTGACCGTGATACTAAATGCTCTCCCCACCTCCCTAGGCTTCTAAACCATCCGGTGTCACTTAGGAGATGCCAATCTTGCTCAAACAAGAGCCTTAGGTATCTTGATTTATTTTCTTTATCAGTCTATTTGTCTAAAAATCCAGTTCCGCAGTTGTTGCGTTCTGGTTTCTGTTTGACTACAGAGAATGATTATCTCTCAACAAACCTGCATGCAAGAGGCTAAACAAAGAAATAAACTAAGAATCAAAAGTGCCCTAACATTAAAATTTCCAATTCTAAACAGTCTTTTGGTTTTTTTTACTAAACATTGCAGTTTACCTTCTCATGAAGAGACTAAGTCATTGACAGTGGGTCTTGAATGTGAAGCATCAGACTTCATTCTGCAATCCCCGGAGAGCTACTGATGCCAGAGAAATGTGTAAAGTGCTTTCCAAAGATTCCTCTGGCAGGGCTCAGTGGGGACTTAGGAGGAAGGTGTGGAATTGAGGCTGCAGCTAATTGCAGTATTGCAGGTGCAGGTGTGAGAACAGTGACTCTGCCTGCCGGGGGCAAAGGAATGCAGAGGGATACTTTTTAAAGATGATGTCAAGCAAGAATCCACAGAATTCACTAGCAGGGTATTAAAATACAGGGAAGAGCAGAAAGGAGGAACTGTGAGTTTCTGTGTTTTAAGGATGGATGAGCAGAGGGAAAACTGGTTTGGGCTGTAGGTATGGAAAGCAGAGTGGGGTGCTTGGGGTAGGAAAATGATGAATAATCCAACTACAGACAGTTTTCATCAAAAAGCAGTACATCTTATATTTTAAAAAGCATCTTATATTCTACATATAAAAAGTAAGATTCGCCGGGGATTTAGCTCAGTGGTTCTTCTGCCTGCTGCGCAAGCGCAAGGACCCGAGTTCAATCCCCGGGGTACCAAAAAAAACAAACAAACAAACAAACAAAAAAAGAGTAAGATTCCCTTCAATTAAAAATATATTCTAAAAGCCCAAAGTTTTATTATTAAATTCTTTTTCCCTAAATCATTTCTAAATAATAAAAGAATAATTACTTTTTAAAAATAGAACATCTAGTTAAGCTCTATACAGAATATGAGAATGCTTTCTGAACATCTGGCAAGTACTGAGACACATCACATGCCACTTTTTTTTTAGAAATGACACATGGAAATAGCCATCAAATACCCCATTGTGTCTTAGAGAGTCCTTCCATAGTTCTGTCCAACAAATAAATAAGAGTTTGGCCAATGAGTAACTTTAAACTGTACAAAAGTGATCAAAGATAAAATAACACATTTGGAGCTGTCCACATGTTAATGATAATTAAGAGAAAGAGATCTAATATGGAAAAGCAAAAGGTCTAGAAGTATGTGTTAATTAGGACTAAATTTAAGGTATGGATAAGAGAGCAAGAGCCAAGGTAGAAGGCTGGGTAATGTCACAGACAGGAGGGAACATAATGAATAGAAAGTGGTCTGCTGTGGAACACACAGGAAGGAGACAGCAGGAGAAACTTGCTGAGTATGTCTGCATTCAAGGGCAACGCCAAATGAATAGGTGAGGAATGAATTTGGTGAACTGTGGGCATTTGTCCCACACATACAATTTATGGCATTGATTTGGTTCACAAACTCAGGTCCATGTAGACCAAACCTTGCCTTTATCCTGCACTCGGAATCTCTGTTTAACCTGCTTCAATCCTCAGTGCCATTGATCAGGCATCTTTGTGCCAGCCACAGTTCAGAAACTTTCCTTTATTTGCCAGGTATTGTTTGAGTGTGAAAAAATAAAATCAACTGACGCAAGTAGCCTTTCTGTGGCTGCATTGTTTGCTAAAGCTATGATTGGATACAGTCCAATAAAACGTTTAAGATAGGCCCAGACATAAATAAATATGCAATGTATTTTGTAAGAAACTTCTAGAATAGTCATGTGATCTCACAGTTTCAATTGACCTTAGAAATCAAAGCACAAATTCTTACTGACAAAAATTTCTAAGGCTAAAGGAGGTCAAAAGACCAGCTCAAGCTCACCAAAGTAGTTGTTGATAAAGCTGGAACCAGAAGCAGTGAAATGCTCATTCCCACCCTAGAGCTCATTTTATTTGCCTGCCACCTCCAAGGGAATTCTGAAAACTCCTGGATGCTAACAGTTTTAACTCTAGCATGTTCTATATATTTTTTTTCCATCTAGACCAACCTAATGACAGTATGAATGTACCTTAGTTATCTGAGACATTCTCAAATTAACATTTTCTACTATTCAAATTGAACATGGTAAGAAAAATTTTAATCAAATACTGAATATCAGTTGTTAAGCAAATTAGCTCAGTTGCAACTTCCCAGATTTTATCTGCCTATTGTTCAGTTTCTCAGGTCAGAAACTAGAAAACACTTGGATTACCTTTGCCATGAGGATTTTGAAATGGATTTTTATGATTCATAAGCTTCACCCTTAAGAACATCATTTTACAGGGAAGCTATGTAGGTAACATTAGCTGAAGCTCTTGTTAGATGAACTCCTTCTCTCTCTCTGTCCTTGATGGGTCAAACAATTCCCTAATTGTTAAAGATGTGTGACAGTTTTTAAAAGTGTTCTCTCTAAGCCATGACAGCCAATATGTCATCCCAGATGATGCTTTGGCCAATGGTAGGAACACTCCCTGATGTGAGTTTACTGGATTTGATCAGTATTTATAGTTAGAATGTCATTTTTTTTTCATAAGACTATTTCATAAATTTTAGCTGAAGAGCTAGGAGGATCACAAGTTCAAGGCCAGCCTGACTACCTATTGAGATCCTCAAAACAAAGCAAAATAGTGAGAAAAACACAAGAAATTTTAGTTTATGCTCACATTTAACAAAACCTTAACAAAAATCCCCCAAAATGATCCAGTGCGTGTGCGTGCACTCAGACACACACACACACACACACGCACACACACACACACACACCCTAGTCCTTTCACAACTGCAGATTCTTCTAAATAAAACAAAATAGTCATTAGGTAATAATTATCTTTCTGAAGATTCATCTATCAGGTATATTACATAGAGGATTGACTCATATAAGTACTATAACAAAAAGAGAAGAGATTTAAAATAAAAGCCATTTTTAAAATCTAGGCTTCTAAATGTTTCTAAAGTTTTCAGGAGTTCTTTCCTGAGTTGGCTGTGAGGTTGCCCAAGCCAAGACAGCACACACAGGAGTCTAACTAGCCAGGTAGGTTCTGGCAGAAACCACTCAGAGAGGCTCAGGAAAGCAGTGGGAGGCAGAGACGAGGCTGGGAGGGGCATGAAGTTGTTATTCTTCAGGCCAGAGTCCAGGGAAGTGAGGCAAGGCCATGTGCTAGCTGGCAAGGACTCCTTCATGGAGAGTCAAGGCCCAAAGTTCAGGAAGGCAGCGAGTTGGAAAGAAAGCTTCAGGAGGACAGATGACAGGGCCAAAGCCATTTGATTCCTGCCTGCCCTACTTTGTTTTGTGGCCCCTGCAGGCCCCTAAGCACAAACAAATTGCTGCCAGAAAGAGGTTAGAAGTGGGCAGGAAGTTCTGCCCTGTACTGAGGCAGAGGATCCAGGACGGCTAGGGCCCAGGGTTTTGCCCTTTTAGATCAGAGACGACCGACCTCTCAGGTTTCACACTGTGCTGAGAGCTTTGAAAGGAAGGTACTGACTATGCATACCATTGTATTCTTGCACTCCTATTAGAGCTAACAATATTTAAATTATGAGACATATATCTCATGAGGGAATGGAAATAATAAAATGATGGTAGTTGGCAGTTGCATCCATCATTTTACAAGCTGTGTTATTTCAGGCTAATTATATAACCTCATTGAACCTATACCAGAAGATTTAATGCAATGCAGTGTGCAGTGTACCAAACATTAATCAAACAGAAACACTAATCACTGGGCCAGAGGTTTGGTGCTTGACAGAAATTACTTCCATTGTTTACATATTCTTTTTCTAGCCAAGAAACCTACTATTAAGGACCCTATTCTTGGCCTTTCTAGGGTCTAGGGTTTAGAAAAAGGGTGGAAAATGTGATGTCCTTGATCCTGAGGAACTTTCATTCTTATTCTCATCTTCCATTTGTCTATTTACATATGATATATGCTACTTATCCAATTTCTTCTTCTCAGAGTAGTAAAATATTGGAGAACATGGTTAGGAAATAAGAAAACCCAAAAATAATCATAATGATCCTAGTCAAGGATGCAGAACACTTAAAATATCATTAAAATACTTTGTCTCAATACAAATTCTGGCCGATCAGATCACAATAGATTAAATTCACAATTTAAAGATATCTAAAATTATTAAATATAATACTAAACCTGAAGAGTTGTGATATATGTATTTGTAATTTCTGTTCAAACATTTGATGATCTATTTTAATAAGAATTAGTTCACAACTAGGGGTTTAGCTCAGTGGTTCCAGCACCTGCCTCGCAAGCGCAAGGTCCAGAGTTTGATCCCTGGTAACAAAAAAATAAAATAAAAATTACTTCACTGTATTATATAAATCTTGGCAGGTTTTTCTATCACCTAAAACTCAGGTCTTTGGCTTCTCCACTCTAAAAATGTAGACACTATATAATAGATATTGAGAAATGGGTAGAAAATGCTCACATGGGAAGGGGAACTAGGGAGGGGGTAGGGAGAAAAGAAGGGGCAAGAAAAAGAAGTAAGAGAGGCCGGGGATTTAGCTCAGTGGTGCCACCGCCTGCCTCACAAGCGCAAGGTCCTGAGTTTGATCCCCAGTACCAAAAAGAAAGAAAGAAAGAAAGAAAGAAAGAAAAGAATAAAAGGGAAAATGGAAACAAACCTTTTTACATGGAGAGAAGAGGAAAGATTGAGGAGGGGAAAGGGAAAAAGGAAGCAGGATATATCATGTACAGGTGCAAATTCCCTGTGATGAGTGTTATCACTATGTATATCTAAAATGTACTAATGATTTGCTAAAAAATTTAAAAGTAAATAAAAATAAGACACTAGCAGAAACATTATCTCTGTAAAGAATTCATGTTCATACAGACACTAGCAGAAACATTATCTCTTTAAAAAATTCATATTCATACTTGAAAAGTAATTGTTTCCTATTCATATGCTCCATTTTCCTGATTATCTTCTTCCCATATCACTCTGTCATAAAAGTAAACATAATTGGAGCTTCAGTGCTTTTTGTTCAAAAGACTAAAGATTAAGCTGCACCTCTCTCCATGGGGTTGGACTCCTAGGTAAGATACCCAATATGTAATTGCATCATTAAGTGTTCTGTATCTTTTATAGGTTTTATAGTCAACAGGGCATGGCAGAATTCTTCATCCCAGGCAAGAGGGCCTCTAGTCTGGCCCTTGTGTTCCAAGAATCTTTCTGTCCTTCCTCTAGCTCCAACCCTTTGACTAGGACAAAGAATCCTGGAACCAAAGACTATGTCTACCCGGAGCTCGACCCTCAGTCTTGGCTTTCTCTTTTTACCTGGAATCCTAGAATGCTCTGCCCAGATGGCCATGAGCCTGTTTTAGCTTCTTTCCCAGATCTGTGTTTGGGCCTAGATGGTTTCTTCTGTAGGAATCACTCCTGTGCCTGAGGGATGCTCACACAGCAGGAGATCTGGCAGGAGGTCGTGAGAGAGTTTGGATACGTCAGCTGGAGTGGCTATCTGCATACTTATGAGCCCTCTCGTTTTGTAGAAAGTGGCTAGAAGTGGGAGAAAGAGAGACTGGGCTGTGTGCTTTGGAGAAAGCTCTCTCAGATTTCTATTTTTTAAATGTAGAGCTCCAAGGAATCAAAGAATTCTAAATTTGAAGCTTTCCTGAGGTCCATTTTTTAAGGCAGGAGAATAGAACACATTTCATTTAAAAATAAGTGCTATGATTTATGACTCCATATATTGTATGTGAGCCTCTACTTGTACTGTTTTCCTAGTTCTTTACTGTTAGGGAAGGCCTAATATTTAAATACAGAGCTGATTTTCCCTAGCACTGCTCCCATATCATTTTCCAGAAAGATGGTGAAAGATCCTTAAATTTCATAAGGTGTGCCTCAGACTATCATTTTATACTGAATTCATATTATTTTGAATTGCTTTTCCCAAGAAGTCTCAGCAAAATATTAGACAACCTGGTTAAATAAACTTCTTTCCCATCTAGCTCACCTATGTTACTTGGCAAAGCTTTAATCTGGTAACATCCTATAAAGACTCTCATTTCAGCCACATTTAAATGTATTTTTTAAGTTGAATTGTATTTCTGATCAAAGGGCAGGTAAAACAGAAGGGAAAATATGCATATAGAAATGCCACATTTTATAAGTTTTTCTTCTTGGTCATCCTTTATTTTATTTTTTTAAACCAAAGCTTTGCTAAATTAAAAAAACAAAATTAAAATCTCAGATAGAAACAAAGTTGAACCCCTTGGGAAACTGTTGTAGTATTTATCTCTTCATACTCTCAAGCCATAATAATAATACTTTAGTGAGTATTTACTGAGAACCCTCTCTAAGCAGTCAAGGGACAAATGTACAATTCAATGTGGAAAATAAGACATAAGAAAGAGCGAGGGTAGAAAAGATTATGTTACCTTTCTCAGTGCATAAGAATTGAATATATTTGCTGAAAAGACAAGAAGGTACTCCATAGTGGCATTTTCATCTTTTATTCTTAGTTTTACTCTATGACTCATTCACATACTAACTTGCCTGCAGTCCCACTTAGAAAGGTTTGATCTCAGTGATGCTTGCCTTATCTGCTAAAGCACAGAAAACAATGCTCAATGCACCTAGGAATATCTGCTAATTGTAAGGATTTGGGGGCATTCTGGAATTTCTGAGGCTAAATATGGAAGGTCTTATATCCCCTTGTTTTCATATATCCAGGCCACGGAAGATGTGCCAGCTATCTAATGCAATCTGAGACAGAGATCATAAACATGAGGAAGCTCAAACACAGGGGTGTTGCTTTTCAGTCTATGGCTTCTAAAATTTAATGACTGCTTAAGAAAAATAATAGGTGTGAAATGCACTGCATCGTTTCTAGTAAATAGATCTTCTCTTTGGATGTTACTATGCAGTAAGAATGTTTCACATAGACAACGATGGCTGATTTTTGACATTAACTACAGTGAGTCATCAAATCAGCAGAACTATATGTGGCATAAATGATGAACTGACCACACTGTACACACCCAATGTGTCATAACTGATGACACTCAAGGCAGATAGTTCATAAACCATCCAGATTCCTCAACATACATCTCTTTGGAATTAAGTCACCCCAGTGACAATGTTCATTACATTCTGTACAGGCATATATAAACCTAGTTATCATAAATTACTGAGGCCTGACTAACTATCCTGAATTGCTCAAACCATTGTTAAGTCCCTAGGGACAGTTCTAACCACAAATGCAGTGACAATTGGGAGATACTATAATAGGCCTCAGTCAGAGCTTGTCAAAGTGGATTGAAGTCCTAAAATCAGAAACAGTTCTGCAGAGAAGCAAAATGTCATGCAGGAAAATAGTTTGCTTTGTTGTTTTTGTAAACTTAGTGAGTTTTGAAACATTATCTAATCGAAATCTTCTTAGGTATGTAGGGTACGTAATCCATATGGCCAAATGGTAAAATGGTAGTGAATACAGAAATTATTCCATTTACATCAGAAATAAAGAGAGAGGGGGAAAATCAAGCTGAGTCATGCATACTCAATCTTAGGTCCCTGCACAGTGTGGAAAACATTCTTCTTAGTATAGCTTTGTAAATACCTCCCTGCAGTCCTCAAGATTCTGCTTTAATGTTACCATAACTAAAGAGACCATCTCTGATTATTCTATATAAACTAGCAACCTCTTTCTGCATCACTTTCTACTCTCTTGCTCTGTTTTTGTTTTCTTCATAACACATGTCAACAGCCGGCTTATTATATATCTGTTTGCATTTTGGCCCCTTCTTTCTGTACAGCATGTTCCTTAAAGATAGGGACTGTACTTTCTTCATTACTCTGTGCTTGGCACTGTATCCCTGGCACACAGTAGGTCTTCCATAAATATTTGTGGAGAGATTGAATGGATCAATTGCTAAGCTCTTTGTGGATCAAGATAAATTATTTTTGGAAGTTATCACCCATTTTTACCTTGAATATAGTAAATGATTCCCTTTGGAAATGAGACAGAAATTCAGAGTGATACCCACAAAACATTCAGAAGAAAAAAGACATGTACAGTGTATTTAAATTTATACAAGCAAATACTGATACTGAAGCATCACAGAATTAAATTTGCTTACTCAGTGACAGATTGCTAATCTAACTACTAACTTAACAGTTTTCTTGTGTATGGTTTAAAACTGCATGTTATTTCAATAAATGGTGCTGGCACAACTGGATATCAACATGCAGAACAATTAAATTATACACCCTACCTTATAACGTATACAAAAATTGGTTAAAAATAGGGTCACAGACCTAAAGTAAAATTATAAGATTCTTAGAAGAAAGAGTGAGCAAATCTTCATAACTTGAATTAGGCAATAGTTTCTTGGATATGTCTTTAAAAGAATCAGCGACAAAGAATAGATAAATTGAACTTCTTAAAAAAATGTAAAATAATAGTTTTAAAAAATACAAGCCAGAGGGTAAAGACAGCTCACAAGATGAAGGAAAATACTTGTAAATCATGTATTCTGTTAAGGGTTCATGTCCAGAATATCTGAAGAATTTATGACTGAATTTCAAATAATCTAACCCAATTAAAAATGAGTAAAAGACATTTTTCTGAATTTATTTTCCAAAGAGAATATAAGAATAGCCAATAAGGGCTGGGGATGTGACTTGGGAGAAGATTGCTTACCCATACACAGGTCTGGGGTTCAACCCCTAGACCTAAAAATATAATCAACATCCTTAGTTACTGGGGAAGTGCAAATCAAATCAAAACTACAATAAGATATCCCTGCATACCCACTAGCATGGCTATGACAAATGTTGGCCAGGATGCAGAGAATTTAGAATCCTCATACCTTGCTAATGGGAATGGAAACTGGTGTGGCCACTTTGAAACAATTTGAAAGTTCTCAAAATGTTACACAATTACCACATGATCCAGCCATTCCACAACCAGTTATATTCTCTTGAGAACGGAAAAATATATGCCAACGCAAAAGCTTGTGCATGTATGCCCATAGCACCATTATACATCACATCGAGAGGGGAGAGACAATTGATGAATGGATGAAGAATCACAATATATCTATGTGACAGAGTCCTATTTGGCAATAAAGGGAATGAAGTCTTGAGACTTGCTACAACATGGATGAACATTAAAAAGACTGAGGTGAAAGTCACAAAAGTTCATATATTATATGATTCTCTTTGTATGAAAACTCCAGGATAGGGAACTCAACAGAGGCAGAAAATAAACTATTAACCAATGCAGGGTTGGGGGTAGTGGAAGCAGGAATGGGAGATGACTGCTTGATGAATACAAGAATGTTGGGGAAAAGATGAAAATGTTTGAAAATGAATGGCAAAGGCTTCCATAACTGTGAATATACAAAGTACTCCTGAGGTATAGCCTTGGAATAGGTGAGGTTTATGGCAGGTAAATTACATTTAAAGGAAGTTACTTTTTAAAAATTGGGGTAGTTCGAATGTGAGTTGTGACTGGATACCAACATATCCCTGTTGTGCCACATAACAGGGTCCCATGGAAGAGCGCGAATTCTGCTGAGAGGGTGAGATTACTCAGAAGCAGTAGAATTCTCCCCTCTCTGGTCAGCTCCAGTCACAAGCAATACAAAAGCCCTTGTGTTCACATTTTCCTCTGGTAGCTTCAGGGTCTGAAAATCCTTCTACAGGTGGCCCCAGTGGAATAAGTCATGAGGAACTTTAGTGAAATGGCAACCCTGTATGTGGAAATGCAAAGTATATTAACTTATTAACACTCATAAGAATAAACTTATGAACTCAGCCAGGCATTTTAGTAAGGGCCTGAAGAAATGAAATGTTAATTAAAATGTAAGGGAAGTGGAAAAGATTTAGTATTTGGCATACTGCCCACAGTAGAATTTTCAGAAGTAAAATCTGTGAAACAGACACAGATGTGGGATAGCACAGAAGTCTTTTTCCCTACCATGGTGATTGCCTGCTCCGCCTCTCCTCTCCTGCCATGAAAATCAACTATCCCCATCTAGCCTAGGTCTCCACAATTTTACTCTTTTGTTCATTAAGCTTTAGTAGGCAAGTGGTAAATCTAGGATTATAAATCCTAATCCTTGGCAGTGAAAAGGCTTGGAAATGTATTTCAGAAGGGAAGTGCCACCACCAGCTACTTTACAAATATTCCAGCTGTTGTGTAGAAAACAGATTTGGTAGGGAGACAATGACCTAGGGACCACCAGGCTGCCAAACTAGTGTAAAGATTTCTTCAAAATGAAAACCTGTCAGTTACAATAGATGCAGCAAAAAGGCTCCCTAAACTTCCCTTATCCGACTAACTCAGAGAGTCAGCCGGCACCCATCGCCTTTCTGAGAAGTCTCCAGTCAAGATGACACCTGGCCTTGGGCACTGGTATTCCAAAAATTGTGTAAAGAAGCCTCAGTAGAACCTTTTATTATTTGAATCCCAGACTCCTTGTTTATTAAGGCGATATATAATAAACCTCTACCTCTAGGTGTACAGGAAGTCACCTCTTATGAGGTGTCTTCCCCTGCATGTGAAAATAAACTTTTGTCCCATTAATCCATCTACGGTCAGTTAATTTGGAGTTTCCCAACACTTCCCAGCTGCTGGGGAAAAAGTTGGCAAAAGAAAGGTTTTTCACCCCACAATAGGTTAGAAGGCTTTTGCAGTGCTCTTACTGAAAAGAAAATGGTGCTTTGTAAGAATCAGAGTAGCCCAGGGTAGAGAGAAGTGTTTCAGGTAAAATCGAAAAGGCTTGGGGTTTGGATCTATCAGGAAGGGATGGGGAGAAATGGGAAAGAATCTCAGCTCTCTTTCAAGAGCCCTTCAAAAACTAATGCTCTGCTGCTTAAGCAGCCTTCAAAATGTAGACTGTGTTCCAAAACCTTGCCTGGGGGTGTGGCGAGGCCAGATAATTTAAAGCCAGAGAACAGTATTCCTCATAGAATAAACTGCCTTCTTTAGCAAACGCATCTTGGTGAGCCATCTTTGATTCTGCTTTTGGGGGCTGGCTAAACTGACTAAAAACCGAACAAAATATGTTGTTTGCAAAAATAGAAAAAGAATGTTTTGCTTCAACTAGAGAAACATGACACAACTTGTCCAAGCCCTCGGAAAGCAATGAGGGACAGCAGAAGGTAAGGAAGGTGGCCCAGCCGGGCATCAGAAGCTGCATCCTGAGCAAAAGTGCCGGACCACGGTAGGCAAGGCCGAGGGGCAGAGCAGCTGCTACTCAGCCGAATGCCGTGCTGTGGCCCTATCTCAGGGTACACTCGGTATCTTCAACCCAACCGCTTGGTACGAATGTGTTTTATGGAAATGAAAAACACATGTGCCTCATATTTCAGTCCATTCAGAATGGGTAGGAGGGGGATAACTACAAAAGGAAAGCATGTGAAAGAGGATTCAGCAGTAGTGTGAACTTAGAGCAAAGGGTAAAGCTAGGACAACCTTTGAGACTCAGATCTCTCTGAGGAGCAAAGTGGTAGGTAGAGGCGATGACAGGAGAAACAAGAAAATGATGTGTTTCCTGCTCTGTGGGGAATCTAGGATATGCGGAAAGTGCACTGTCACTGGGCAGGGTCCCAGGAGGCCCCCAAAGCAGAGATGGGGAACCTCTACTTACCCCATCCACGGGAGTTGTAGGTTTGCCAACCTTCATCAGAGAGTCAGAATTTTCAAGTCACTTCAGTAGAGGCTCACAGAGGTTTATTAGGCAGACTTCAAGATGTACACACCAAAGAGAATAGAGTACAGGCCCTCAAGGGGAGAAGGAGGCTCCTTGTGGTTCTGAGGGTGTCTTCAAGATGGGCAGTCTAGGACGTGTCTTTCCATGTTCTCAGGTTTCCCATCTGGCTATGTTAGAGAGTAAACCATTTCCACATGTTCAAAGCTGACGGGTGAGGGAGAGCTATGTACAGGTGAAGAGCATAGCCCAGGCTTTAGACCCTGAGGAATTTGTTTTTAAAGTCCATTTCTTGGAACGGTAGAAGGACTGAGAACTTTTGAGCCCTGAAGCTGTAGTTGTTCTTAAAAGTACAATTTTACAATTATGATTTGCCGTGTCTCCTTTTAATGTATCTTTTTTTCCTTCTATCCTACATCGGGACCACTTAGATTCAGGGGAACTCTTTAAGTAAGCTGGGTGACAAGGACCACCCAGGCAGCTGATATGTGAGCAGACAGCTACATGAGAAGCTTTCCAATGATCTTTTTATTTATAATTCTTCCTTTTAATTTTTTTAAACTTTCTTATTAGTTCATATTTGTCATACATATTGAGCACATTCATCATAGGGAATTTATACCTATACATAATATATCTTAATTCTTCTTTTTCCCATTCCAATGAAGTTTTAGAAATTTAATTTCTGCCCCCTTCTAGGTATCTTCCCCAAAAGGTTAAAATCATCATATTACAGGTATACATGCATACCCATATTTATAGCAGCATAATTTATAATAGCTAGATCTTGGGCACTTGTCCATGAACACATGAATGGATAAAGAAAATGATACTTATACACAATGAAGTACTATACTCTCATAAAGAAAGATAAACTTGAAGCATTCATAGGTAAATGGATGCAATTTGAGAATTTAATGTCAAGTGAAATAAGTCAGACACACAAGTTCAACTATCACATGGTTTCTCTCTCTCTCTCTCTCTTTTTTGGTACTGGGGATCAAACTTGGCACCTTGCACTTGTGAGGCAGGCAGCAGAACCACTGAGCTAAATCCCCAGCCCACATGGTTTCTCTTATATGAGAAACACAAATAAAGAAAAAAGTAGAAGAGAGATAAACAGGAAATAGGAAAAAGTTCAAATACTTCCCCAAATTACAAAGTCTATTGTTTCAAAATATTTCAATATATATGCTAATTCGTTTCATTTATACTATTAGTTTATCTTAGCTTGTTGAAAAGAAAGATTAGTGTTATCTGTTTCTTTTTTATAACAATCTTTTTGGATTATGCCATACTCTGAATAACTACTTTGAAGAAAGTGATACACAGTGTCATAACTATTGTTATTCTCTTATTATTTGATTAGAAAGTTTTTAAATTTTTTCATAAAATAAAATTATTTTTAAAAAAGAAATTTAACTTCTGAATTTTCTATCTCTTCATTTCTGTGCAAAAATGAAAATCCTTTTCTATTTGTTTTGCTTTTTTAAAAATTCTTTTATTGGTACATTGTAGGTATACAACACAATTACATTTCTCATTGGGAATTGTACCTTTACGTAATGCATCTTGGTTCTTATTTT
>NW_004624844.1:3593920-3643976 GCF_000247695.1 Heterocephalus glaber | reverse complement strand
AAGTTGGGAGGTCTGATGTTTTTGTGAATGTAGGTTGTCAAAGACAAACATTTGATGGTTCAGAGTATCAAGACTGCTCCCATATCATGTATGAGATGTACCAGTTAGGTGGGAAAGCTGACTGTTAGGATATATAATAATGTTGTCCAGAGTAGAAAATAATATTAAACAATTTTTTACTCTTAGGAATTTCTTAGGGGTTTATCAAACTGTAAGTTTTTCTCAGGATTTCTGAATGAATGAAATTGTCTAAATTTCAGTATAAAACTAGTGTGTTCCTACTGAGGATAGGTACTTAGTCTGTGAAATATATTAAAATGTCTTAAATTTTTTTAAAGTTTATTTTCTTATTGTTTGATTTATTCTCCAGGGAAGCCTCTTGGAAGAGGGCAATCTAGATAATAAATGATGCACTTGGAAATTTTTCTGATGGGTTATTCTTTTATATAATTATGTCCTTCATTCTGACTTTCACAAACACCTATGGCTTTCAACTTTAAAACCCTTTATTTTCCAGTTTGTGTCCACGGTACATTCTATTAAATATTATTTGAAAGTTAAAAGTGCACTGCATATTTAATGGATCTTAACAGAGGGAGAAAACAATCTAATTTTTCAATTGAGTTCTTGTGAAAAACACAGAGAAATCCAGTAACTTGGTAAGTACAGTAATGTCTGTATGGGCTTGAAAAAGTATGGTGGACCCTTGGCTTAGGAACTTGATTGGCTCCCAAGGGCTGGTTGTAATTCAAGTTGGTCTTAAGTGAATACAGCTGAGATCTGGATGTTTACCTGGGTATACGCTATAGATAACAAGAGGCAGATGAATCTTCCATTAACCTAATTAACATAAGTTGTTCGTATGTCAAGCCAGTAAAAACTTGAGCGCCACTGGTATATTATACCAACAAAAGATACAAAACTATTTATATAATAATATAAAATAATATATAATATACAATAGAAAAGATGTGCTTCTAGATCTTTCTCCTTAGACCAAGCCTACCATGGCACTTCGCTGTACACATTTCTTAAGTAAAACTCATTATCTCTAACTTTGTGATGGAAAGACATTTTTGCAATAGCTCCACAAAATGGGAAGTGGACAAATCACTTCTGCTTCTAGACATAAAAATTCAGGAAATGAAACATAACTAGCTCCTTTTCCTATTCCAGTGTGTTTATAACATGGTCTGGCCATAATTAGATATTTTACAAACATCAGACCTCTCCAACAATTTTCTTGCTGCTACAGTCTTGACATTCTTTTTGAGGAAATCAACAATAGTAGGAGGGGGTTTATCAGTAAAATTTTCTCTTCTCTCTGACCCGCCAAGCTATCAATAAAAAATCAGACTTGAACAGAAAATATTTGAGGAGGGGGAATGAGAAAAGAATTAAGATGTGTTACATACATGTACCAACTCCCCATGAGGAATATAATCATTATATCCTGCAAACAAGTACCAATAGAAATAAAAGTTAAAAAAAGATTCCATTAGTGTGCCTGGAATGGTATTACTAAATGTAAACCTTTAGCAATATTTTATTGTGTGAGTATTCTGAACATTTTTGGAGGCTTTTTAACAAAGGAGTACTAGAGAGAAATATAGGGCATTTACAGGAGTAAATGCATTTGTCACAAAAATTTGATGAAAAGAAGAAAAGTTACATTTCATTAATTAGAAGGGAGAGGTCAATACTAATGTTAACTATTAACATCTGATAACTGCAATTTCCTCAAAAGCTAACATGTAATGTTATTCAGTTTTCTATCCTAAAAAATAGACAGATTTCAACCCTTGAAGCTACTAAAATATGGGTGAAAGTTCACAACTCAGATTATCTTTCTCCTTCAGCTTCAAAAATATAAACTTTGCACAAAACTACCCAAATCATTAACATAACTAATAAAATTTGGGGTCATGGACTTCAGCTGTTTGACACAGCTGTGGGAGGGGGAGAAATGAGAAAAAATTCCTGACGTGTCTCCCTCCCACTATCCTTTCTTCATAGTAAAGGTCACTACATTATTTCAATCTTGCTTTATGATAAATTGGATTATGGACTCTTGAAGCTAAGAGGCTCTGGTGGTCATCTAGACTCATTCTCTTATTTTATGCAGAAGGGAAAACTGAGATCCAGAGAGTTTCAATGACTTGCCCAAGATCACAGGGCTAAACACAATGAGACAGGAGCTAGAGAATTAGAACAAGAGATTTTTTTATATGAAATAGTTGTTGTTGTTAGTTCAAATATATTAGTCTAGGAAGAGATTAATTCAGGTAAGCCAGTTAAAAATACTTTGTACCTGTTATTTCTCAATATAATGAGGATAGAGGAAAAAAAATTGGAGCACAGAAATTAAAAGAGAAAGACCATGCAGAACAAGTGAAACACAGCATATGTGCTTTAGTTTTTAAGCTTCTAGGCCCAAATCACACAATCTTGGTAACCAAAAAGAATCTTATTCCTGGAATGCTTAGAGACCTGAATTAATCATAAGCTTCTTAGGAAAGAATTCATCCTTTGTTTGCAATGATTCCTGATTGGAAAAGCAACCAAGACTCTTTTATTGTTATAGACCTAGTAACGCTGCAATTTCAGGTGTAACAAATCCTTTGGGAAGCCTGAACTAAATTGATTCTGAATGGTTTTGTCATGGGTTACTTGCTTTTATGAAGTCTTCCCGGTCTTTCTTTCTTTTTCTATGTCCCTTGGTGCCAGTACAAGAAATTTCATGCACTTGTTTAAGGGAATTAGAGTAGCCAGAATGATAGAATTTCTAATTGTAGATTTACTTAAGTTGGGGAATAACCAGAGAAAGTTTATTTCAAATTATTACCAAAATCACTGCTTTCTGGTTGCCTATGTACTAGATCCCTCCCACCCCAAAGCAAATCTGTTACTGCCTTTAGTCCTAGAATAAAAATTTCTCCTTAATCTACTTTCACAGGTAGGAGAAATACCAAAAACTCCCTTTGGTACTTAATTAAAGTTTTACATTTTGCTAAAAGGTAAGAGTAAAAAATACTCTACTTTTCTACTGAATTCTTTAGGAACAAATTTAGCTTGATATTCTATTAAAACATAACATTCAAAATAATATCGGGCATCTTCTTGACATTCCAGAGACATACTTGAAATATGCAATGCCAAAAGAAGCTAAAAATGGTGGAGGAAATTACAGAAGTGTTTGACTGTCATCCAAAAGATTCTAACAGTTCACACAGAGGAAAGTTTCACTCTATTTCACAAACATCTTAAGGCTCTGTACCAAAGAATGCTCAAGATTTCAACTGGTGGCAAAGTACATGGCAGGTAGCACAATATTTTGTCTTGGTAGCTCAACTTGTATGATACGTATCTGACCGCTTTTTAGTTGAACATAAGCAGATAATTACGAAAAAATCAAGAGTAATTTATACATAACAGAATCTATTCCATTTGAAAACAGCAAGCTTCTTCAATTTTTAATGACAAATATAAACTCTTCAATGCTTAAATATATTTGATTCTCAGCTTTCCCCTCTTTCCCTCCCTTTCCCCTGTTGAAAACCTGTGAACAACCCTTCAAACTTATGAATCCACATGACATTTGATGACACTTTCCCTTCTCCCTTTCAGCTATGACTCATTCATTGCTCTTGATTAATTCCCCAAGGACCAGAAGCTCTATTTTAAAGCAAAGAAACAAAAGGAGCATCTTCAGTTTAAACTGGTTTGCCCAGACAACTCTCATAGTTACTCTTCTCCAACTTAAGCATGCTTTATAACGTGGAGCGTGCTAAGTGTCCTCTCTTCACTTTCCCTGGGGAAAACAGGGCAGAAAACCTGAAGAGAGAACTTGATTTTAAGTCTTAGACTTGAAGTTTATCAGTAGTTCTACTTGATCATTCGTTATCTCTAGGAAGCTATTGAATTTTAGCTTTGGGAGGATTTTATTTTATTTTCAAGATTTTGGATCCTCTTCCCTCCAGACCTACCTAGCTTTGCACACAAGAGTAATAGATCTGAGCTATTTCTCAAAAGCCTTTCTAACTTAAAACCTGGTTTCTTCTGTGTCATAACCACTACTCCACCCCTAGACTCTTAAAAAGGGCCGCAGAGCTCATCCATACAGGCATCTTGAAATCATCCAGAAAACCCTGAGGTCTTTCAAACAATATTCAAGTGCAAAAGAAGAAAGAGATATGGCACTCTTAAGTAAAACTCCACTTACCCTTACTTGAAACTAGGAAAATATAAATAGGGAGCTGAGACTCCTTTAGTTTTCCAAATCCTAGAAACATCTTGTCCCAAGAGAAAATGTTTCTTGGTATAGAAAATGAGAAGAGCTGAAGTTAAACAATGATCCTTTTTCCATTTCTAAAAAAAAAGGCGAGCAGAGGCAACTGCTCTGTAGGACAAATTGTTTCGGCAGATGTTCATTGTCCCTGGGAGAAAACAGTCCCTACTTTGCAACTCAGCATCTGCAAATTTAGGAGTTTAAATATTTTTCACTTGAAATGCACCATGTGGTATGAGATGTAAGTACTAAAATCATTTATACGAGCAACTGGTTATATTTCACATTAAGTCCGCAGAATGCTGATGACTGCTCTTTGAATTGCTTATCGTGATATGGTAATGGAACAGTGGGGAGCTTTTCAACTTCTGCAGTTTGTTTGTTAAAAAATTATTTTAAATGGCATCCCAGAAGAATATTATCAGTTATTAATAATTATAGTAGCGCTTATAGACTTCTTTTAATACGCTGGGCCCTCAACAATTCTTCTTGATGTAAGTGCTATTCTATTATCAAGCCCATTTTGAAATGTGGAAACTAAGGCTCAGAAGAATTAAACAGTTTACTTCAATCATAGACAAAAAGTAGTGGCATTGGCATTTGAATACAAGCAGTCTGACTCAGATAGGAATCAGCAAAACTTTTCTTTAAAGGGTCTGACAGTATTTAGCTTTTATAATACACATGTATAAAATATAAATGTATATATTTATAAATATAGTAAGTCACTGTCTCGATTACCTAACTCTGTCTTTACATCCTAAAAACAGACAATATATACGTGAAGAAGTATGGCTGTGTTCCAATAAAACTTTATAGATAGGGAAATTTTAATTTTATATAATTTCCATGAGTTACAAAGTATTCTTTTGATTTTTTCCCCAACTATTTCTGCAAATATAATCCTCATCCCATGGGCCATTCCAAAACAGGTAGCAGGCTGGATTTGCCCCAGAGACCCTTACTCTAAGCTCTTCCTGAGTATACCATCTCTGCAGAGGTGTCTTTTTGTACTGCTTCCTAACAGCTAACATAACTACCTCTGCATTGTAGCCTTATCCAGTTATGCAGTTGTTGTCATATACAATTGTCTTGGAAGGAGGACTTGCTAAATATATATGTGTCTATAAATATACATATATGTATTTGAGTCATAGAAATATGGTTATATATTATATATATATAATTGAGTCAGAGAAAATTGGCAGTATTTGTCTGTTTTGACCTATGAAAACGACCATCTCATATGTTTCGGTATAATATTTATAAATCTTTGTTGCTTTTGGAGGTAACTTTTATTTTATTTAAGCTATTAAAGCTTAGGCTACTGATTAGGGGACATTGTATATCCTCCTCAAGCATCAGATGTGTGATCCACTAGATGATCTTTAAGATTCTTTCAACACTGTTTCTACCAAGTTGGATTATGACAGTCTAGGGCTGAAGTTATAAATAAAAGGAACATCATGTTATTATATAATTTCTCTGTGACAAGTAGTAAACTGTGTTATCACATTTAGTTTCTACAAGGACACTAGAAGAACAATGGTTTTTCCCAGCTCACAGGTGAGCAAACTGCAGTTCCTGGAGAGTAAGTAACTTGTTCACATTTAGAGTGCTGGGAGTGGGTGAAGCCTGTGCTTGAAAAATGCAGAAGGGCTCCTTTTTGTTCCCCCTGCACAATGAGGGAAGTGTCATGGTGCTCTGTCAGTACCGCTAAGTCTTTTAAGACAGTTTTTAAAAAAATCTTCACTAGAAAACCATTTATAAGCCATAATATTAGAATTTCTGTTATTCTCAATAAACTCCAGAAAATGCACTCATGCAATCCTAATTTTCTGTAGTCATATTGTATTGTTCCATTGGATTTTTTTATACCAATAAACTTCAAAATAAAGTGTTACCTCTGTATTTCTAAACAAAAGAGAAAAGAAAGTGAAAATCAGCTTCAGTAAATGTAATCTTATGAAGTTAACTAAGTAGCTTTATGAAGCGTGAGATTTTTACAGAATCAAATCTTATTTTTTTCAGATTTTAACACATTAGTAGATCATTTAGCAGGGAATATATTCCTGCATATACTAAGAAAACAAACATGAGGGAAAGGAGGAAACTACAAAATAAAAATCAAAGGAAATATTGAGACTAGGAGATTAAAATTGTAACAGTTTGCTTCATTTATGCTTCTACCTCTAAGAAGGAAACCAATAATCTCATGCATGACTATTGATGAATGAACTATAAAATAAGAAAGGAATTCTAAAGAGTTCACCAGAGGCATATCCACAAAAGGAAAGAGTTACTCTGAGTCACAGCTGCCCTGCAATGACACATTACTGCTCTTCTTCTTTTTTTATTTTTTCTATTTTTCTAGTCATTTTTTGTTTCGTTTCTTTTCTCTTCCCCAACCCCTTTTTGGCATAGCAAATGGTGTATGTTTCTGACATGACTGGTCTGTTTCCTCTCACAATTTTCCATTTTTACTTTTATGACTTTTTTTTCCTCAAAAGACATAGTGATGATTCTTACTAACACTGTTTCAGCTAGTCAAATATTTTATTCCCTTCACTCAAAATTTACTTCACATTCTGTTCTCTGCATACTGAATAAGCTGTGACTAAGAGCAGAGTGACATATGTAAAACATAAATTTCAGACATTTCTGTAAGGGTTCTTGACAGTCCCAAGAAACAGAGGATTCATACGTAAGAAAAGAAAAGATATGAACTCTCAGAATGACAGGACTTTTAATTTATTAGCTCTCATTATTGCTGATGTTTAATTTTTAACATTTAATAGACCAAGATTAAAAATGGTCAAAAGAAACAGAGATTTTTGGATCTTCTTATCACCATAAAAATAGGATTTTAAATTTATTTGCTACTGAATTTCCAACATAAAACACTTTCTGGAACATGATAAGTGCTCAATAAATGTCTGGAGCATGAATGAATGATTATTAAAAAATGGCTTTAGACACAGAAATCAAGGAGCACAGTGATTAAACAGATGATTATTGTCTTGCCTTAATGAATTCTTCATTATCCACCAGTAGAAGCAATGAGGAAAATGATCTACAAGTCATTCAGACAAAGCACTATTTAGTAATATGGACATGCCATAAGCTTAGAGATAATGTGACCATTGTCATTTTGGTACTAGTACTAATCAAGGAAGGGAAAACTGGATAATCCAGTCAGATCATGATTCTTAAATAAGCAAGTTCCAGAAAGTTCAATTAAAAAATGTGTGTGATCCAATAGCTGAATATTAGAAAGAAAAGGAATGAATGAAGTCACGTAAATTTTGAGATGTTCTCAAAACAAAATTCTGATCTATAATCATACATTTAGCCATGATAAGATATTTAAGACCTGTAAAGCAGGATTTCATATTATTGACATTTGGCATAGACACTTTGTCACAGGGGAGGTCCTGTGGATTTAGGATGCTTCCCTTGGCCCCAATCCACTAAATTCCAGGATTACCCTGCCCCTCTGTTGTGACAACTAAAAATTATATTCAGACACTGCCAACCTGCTCAAAGGAAAAGGTGTGGTGGTAAGGGAGCAAGAACACACTTTCAGGCTTTACAAATGCTCATAGAAAACATGGGAAAAGGGGCATAAAAGAGTGGTTCAAAGATCATACCATTGCAGTTAAAGAAAGAGTTAAAATCTCAAGTTAACAAAAAATTTAAGGGAAAAGAAAGAAATGACCCTCATCAGTTATCAGAGAGAGACAAAGTTGGTATTATGTATAAAAAACCCAGAAAAATGAAAATTACTGAAATGAGTTGTGTCATCCTGTATAGTTAAGCAAATAATTTAATATTATAAAAAGAACATTTTTAGAGAGGTGGAGTATAAGAAAGCACTTTATTACTTTATATACTATTCTGAATTTCTAAAGTTACATAAACTTCATATCAATAGATAATTGGGAAATTAGCAGCTAAAAGCCAAAAATGTTTCTAGAAAACTTTGAAATGATATTGAAGAGATGTATGAAAAGGCAAATATCTCAATTTTCCAAAGATAGGAAAAAATAGGTGCCATTAAAAAGATTGATAAACTACTTAGGAAGGATCGCTGAAGTAATTCTAGAATAATGAAAGAAACAGCAAGTGCCTGCAATAGGAGAATTAACATTAAAAACCATCTGAGTTCAGTATAAATGAGATGTGTCAAATTAACCTCCTACTGGACTCCATTTTTGAAAGGTAGATTAGAATAACACTATATGGTGTCTTTTTCTATGAAGGGTTTGTCAAAGCCTCTCAGACCGTGTTCTTGGAGACAAACTTAATGTCTGGGCTAGTTGCTAATATGGTTTATTTCCCCAACAGCACCAGTGAACTGTTCACCCCACTTTCACATACCCACTCTTTCTCAATGCTTTCAGGAATCTCTAAGGATCCTTAAAATTAAACTCCAAAGCCATCAGATACAATAATCACTAAGTGCCTCTTAAGATATATAGTATTTCTGTCATTGTGATCTACAAACTATCAATGGAATCCTGTCTCTTTTTAATTAATGTTGAACACAAGTTTTATAGACTTCTTTCCATCCCAACCTAGATGGACTTCAGTCTTGGACAAAATTCTTAATCCATGGAGAAGCAACTTAATATGAAAATACCACTCAGAAAAGAAATCAATATTATTTTGTTGCACTATTAAATATTTCCTGTATAGCTACTTTCAAAATATCACACTCACTCTCCTATGCAGAAGTGAAGGAAGAAATTGTGTGTGCTATTTGGAAACCTGCCTCGAAAATATTGTACAAATCTGATTTTTGCTCTTCTCCACCCATTCCAAATATCATGTCACCTTGCTCTAACAATTGCAAAGAAATGACTAAGCCAAAATTTACCAGCATAGATATTTTAATCGCTACAGTACCATGAATATCAAAAGTATATTTTTAGGGCAAAGAGTACTTTTTAGCAAGATAAAGAAAGAAATGCAAACTAGAATGGAAGTGTTTAATTACATTTCACCTGGAAAAATGCACAAACACAGTAAAATTAAAGATGGTAATAAGTCACACCGAGCCTGCTTAATCATGAACAATGCATTCACTTAAAAGAGCTGCTTCAATTTTGCTATTAGCTAAATAAAAAAAATAAAGTGTGATGAATTTGTGAGAGCTGATGATACTATTGTTTTGGTTAACTGAGAAATGATGAGAATTAAATAACGGAGATTCTAGTTTCATGAGTTAATAACCTCATAAATGGATTGCATGTTTATATGCAACCATCATTTCATCAACACTATTCCATGTAATAGTTTCCTTACCAAAGCCTTGGTTCATTTGTGGAAAACCCAAATCATATTTCAGGTAAAGGCATGCTGAAATAATTTCTTTCTAGCATCGAGGAGGGTTCACATTACACAAGTCATATTTATACCTAGGTGGCTTCAAACCCTGAACAAATGGAAACTTACCTAATGAGACAACAAATATTTGACCCTATTTGTACTCATTTTGGTGTTATTTTAAAGAAAATATGTTTCTGAAGAAACCCAGAACCATGCAAGAGAATAGGTGAAAGAGGACTTTGAAAGAAAGGATCTACAGCAACAGCATTCAACTAGGTTCATCTGCAGAGTTGGCAACACCTGATTTCAAAGGGAAGCCCAATAGCCTGGTGATGTTAAGTGTAAATTCTTCATAGTTCCCTTAAGCCTTTGAGACCATGAACTCCTGAACACTAGGAAGATGATTTGACCCAACAAACAACTTGAAACATCCTTCTCAGGCCTTCCCCTTATTAATAAGCAGAGTGCATCTGTGAGTTTGAGAGCTAATAACTAAGCCAAGAATTGCCATTGCCCCTCTTCAGAATGATGACTTTTGTAAAAATATATATATTATACCTATTAATAAGTGTCATTAAGTATGTTGGCCGTGGTTTTGTCTTAATTATCTAGATAGAATTGTCAAAAATAGGCAACAGAAAGAAGAAGATAATGAAAAGCTATACAGGAGTTATTTGTTTTGAGAGACTGGACTGGGTTATATTTATGTATAAGATCAACAAATCTTTTTGAAGTTGACAAAATATAAATCCCATTTCACAATTGGAATCAGTCAAACAAGATCTGAAGTCTTTCCTCTAGATGGAAATATTGCTATTTGCTTCCATAGCAATAATATCAAGATTTCCATGCTAAACACATTCACAACCTCTTGGTGTACACTTATTTATGAGTCTGAAACCAAGAATAAACAAACTTCAGAGCCACTTTCACAATGTCACCTCTACCTCTTTATCTCTTTTTCCCCGCCTCGGACTTTTCAACTGGAAGAAAATCAGTTCAGCATGATTTTACATGCAACTGTCTCAAGTCAAATTATTATATGAAATCTACTTTTTCACTAAACATAAAAGCATTTACATGAGTTAGGAGAAGCTAAGCGCAAAGAAGGTAGCACTGTCAAGTCCAAATCTTACCTGGAAAATCAAAATGGAACAACATCTTTGTAAGCCTGCTTGACTTGTGCTGCTCTCCTCAAGGGACGGCTAAATCACAGCAGCCTATATTCTTAAACCCTAAAAAAAAAAAATCAGGAAGCTTGATCAGTGCACATAATGGCCTGCATAATGTAAGAAAGCACCGTTTCTTGGCAACACGAAAACAATCCTTTTCAATTAACTCGCAGCAATTGGCCCACATTTGTTGTTAAACACAGAGTAAGGAAAATGTCTTAAGAACTGAAAAGAATCTCTCATAATAGCTCACTGAGAAAGTTGGATCAGTTTGTTCATTTTGGAAAGCATTTTTAATTAATAGACCTCCATTGCCTAACTCTTTCCTAAGCTCATCTATTGACACGCCCATCTCACTTTTTTGTTGCATAATCTTTATTTAAATCTCCAATCCTGAATAGTTCCATCTGTTGTAGTCTAAACAGTAAAACACAAAAGGTAGCAAATCAGGGGTATGTAATATTATCTGGGTCCTGATCATTTTCAGTACTATATTTTGCTTTCTAAAATGTCAGCTTGAATGTAGTCCTGGATGCTCTTTAAGAAACAATTCAAACATTTGTATGTTATTTATCTTAGCTGTTAAGGACCACCTCCAGCAGCCACTAATTTTAGGCGACAGGTAAGAAGCATAGCTGTGGTAGGTTGATTTTATACTAATTGACAGTTTTGGGGGACTGACACATATTTGTAAGAATATAATGAATTTGGACAATCTTCTCAGGGTTCCACATATGCTCACAGACATGTTTGATTTGTATACCAATAGGGGTCCACATGTGGGACCTATATTTAAGAATCTGTTCAAAAAAGCAAGTGTGAGGGAAGTACAAGTTATGCATAGATAATTTTTTCTACTAATCAAACTTTTCTATTTCCAGTGGTAAAGCTTTATCTAATATAATTATATATCTCATATGCAGAGATAACTTTAGGTGGATAATTTTAATATCAAAACAAAGCCAAATTGGATAAATTTTGTCTTCAGAAACAAAAGTATGTGCCACCTCCAGCAGGTCTTTTATTTTCCTTTCTCTCCTTTTATCACCCAGATTTCCCTAAGATGTGTCTACTTTACCTTACTACCACTCACAGGCAATGCTTCTTGGGTAATCATTTCAAAACTATTAGCGTCAGTACCTTAGCACAAAGCACTTTCTTTGTTGGTGGGAACTGCTATAAACTGTTGGAGGTGATGTATTTGGGTAGACCTTCTGGCACCTTCAGCTCATACTCTCCAGACTCTTGACAGCTGTGTACACTTTCCATGGGTAGAACTGGCAGGGATAATTTTACAAGTGTTTCTTCAGTCCTAGGACTGACTCTTCACTGGCTCTCCAACCTCAGGCAGATTTGTTAAACATTTTGTGTCTCAGTTGGCTTATCTGCCGAATGGAGGTTAGTAATATTTACATCATAAGGGTGATGTGAGGATTGACCAGGACTACATATGTAAATCTTCTTAAAACATTACCCAGCAGATGGTAAGTGCTCAAACTTTGGCTGTACAATAATATGCCTTATTAGTATTCTTTAATTTGTTAAATTTTCAGATTTTTAAAAATCAAAATATAGAATTTCTAAAATCCTATGTAATTTCTAGGTAAAAGTCTAACGTAATACAAATGAAGGCTTTTGAGGTTTATAAAATTATATTTTTTCCTTTTTAATGGTTGCTCGTTTATCATCTAATATGTACTTCAAATACCTAGAGCTTTCATAAGCTTTACCACTAATAAAAGAATATGCACAATAATTCTACAAAGTGGAAAATTTTATTTATCTTCTTGAAAAACCATGCATTCATGTTAAAACACATTGACTTAAATGACTTAACCAAAGGCATAAAAAAGAAACTCTACAAAATTTTTTTCTCATAAGTCACTTTATCATATGTAATGCAAGTATTATAAGATTCACAAGCCTTCTTAAATTCTTAAAATATATAGACGATGTGGTTCACTCAGCTTTTGGCAGCCCTCTGAGTGTATTTTTAAAGAGCAGCTGCAAATCCTAGTATTTGAAAAGAAATGCATGCTTTTGTGTATTTGGTGTGAAGACAGTCCTGCCAAAGTGGTCCATTAAGACTCCACCATCTGATCGTCTCTTGCTTAGAAGGCAGATTTAATCTTAAATTAAGCCCAATCCATTATGTTGTTCTCTCAATCAAAATGTCACACTCTTTCCTTGATACAAAATTATACAAAGTTATAAGTAGAAGGCCACATGAACCTATCTTCTTAGGAGGGACTGGATTCAGCTACTCAGATATTTATCTGCTTGGCAGATGACAGTGCCTGCCTTGTTCTTTAAGAGTCTTGATTTGCCCCAGTATCTTGAAATAGGAAATTCTGACACAAAGGAAATTAACCCAGTAAGTCTGAAAAGGAAAAGAAAGAAAAAACAAGAAATAAAACCAAGAAGATAGTATTTGTGTAAAAATATATTGTATACCTAAAATGTACCAATGATTAGAATGAATAATCGATAATGTAAAATAGGATGAACTCTGGAAATTTTAACAGAAATACTCTGGAAAACATCAATCCAGTGTCTTCCAGAAGATTGGATCTAATGTGAAAGCAGTACTATGTAAGCTTTTGGAAAAGGTGAATTCCTCTTCACAAGTTCTGTAGCAAGCTAAGTCACCCCAGTCATTTCCCTACTACAACTCTGAGATATCCCTAAAAGTTCAACTTGAGCTACATAAAAACATTGAACAATAAATAGTACTTACATGTAACTTTAGGGTACCTTTATAGTTCAAGTAAAATGTTCAAAAGTAATTTATCATGGAGATATTAACATACAAATAAAAATAAAAGCAGTGTCATTCTAAAAAATAAATTCATGCCAGAGATAATTCTTCCACAATTTCTAAATATGCAAATGCAACACTGAGTCTTGTACAGATTGTTGAGGATAGTATTTAATGATGCAACATTTCACAGAATAAAATGTAAATACTAAATAACAACAGAAATAAAAATCTAGTGGATTATAGGCAGTTAGAACACAGCAGAGCCAAATTAAATATTTCTGAATTCTTTTTGGAGTTTAAAAAAAAGGTTTTTTTAGCAGCTTGAATGCCCATCAGAGGGTCTTACTTTTAAAGTCAAGGGTTCTAATTTCCAAGCTTTTCAAGAAAGAAGGGAACTGATACAGGTTCTCAAGCACCAGTCCCAACACTACTGATAGAATGTGTCCTGAGCAAGACCAAGAATCTGCATTTCCATAGGATCCTAGCCCTGCCGTGGTTGGGCTTAGGGTCACTCTGACAAACTACGGATGAGCAAAACAGGAAGTGAGGGTGCTCCATTTCTCTAACCTAGGGCACACGTGGATGTTTGAAAGAGGAGGAAGGTGGCCCAAAAGAAAAGATAGAAAATTATAGCTCAGCTTCCTGGGACCAAAGAACAGAATGGTGAGGGTATAGAAGAACTCTTGAGGAAGCAGAAGACTTAAACATACTGCAGTGCCTCCCTATCTGATACCTGTAAAATAGGGTGCTAGGCTGCCTCCTCTTACAAAGTTCTCCAGGCCTTGCTGCCCTCCACAGCTGATGCCATTAGGCCTGCGACCTGTCCTCCAAGCCCCAGGGCTTTCTCTGTCTCCCTGACTCCTCTCCTTAACTGTCATTTTTTCTCAAAATCCTTTCTAGACTACCCTCTCCAAAACTGTACCCTCTGCCAACTGCCGCTGACCCTCCTTGTTCCGTACATCTGTACATACCATACTTTTTCTCTTTATCATTGATTACACATTCTATATTTAAATTTTAGGGATAGAAAGGATTTATTCAGTACTAGGAGAAGAAAAGAAATTATTTAAAAGATTTTTTTTAAATCCCATTTGCCCTTCTGGGGAATAGACAAAGTATGGGAAAACTTTCAACTGTTATAATGCTTCAAGGCATATTTATTTTCCACTCTCTCACAGACGTAAGCATGGGTAGTTATTGTTTAACCCTATGGAAAGCTAAAAATTATGTCATGCGGGCCTTGGGGAATGAAAAACAGAAAACATTTTATCAAGGTGCATAGATTCATAAGTAATATTTTAAATGGTAGTGTGAAGGTTGTTCAAAGAATTGCTTTTGAACACAATAGTATTAAGGTAAAATAAAGATTGATTTTTTGTGAAAGCATTAAAAATTCCCTAAAAATCTGCTTGTATACTCTATTTCTTTACATACATGGCTAACTTGAGTATTATTTTTGATGAACAAAGCTATTATGAAAATAAAACTTAAACTGTGGAAATAATTATTCTAATGAATAATAGCAAGATCATTGCATTCCATTGCAGTGTCTTCATTCTGAATGGCCTGGCATATAAGAACTCAAAGCAAACATGACCTCACCAGTGCATTTGAAAAGAGAAGAAAGGCATTGCCCACCTTAAAATCTTTCCTCCATTCCTCCTGCAAGTCTGGTTTCTCAGGAAAGTCCCCTTTTTATTGTACTGAACTTTCCTTTCATAATAAATAAATAAAAATGCTTCTCTAAGTTGGTTGCAGTGACAAGTAATCAACTGGTAGCTTTCCACCTGTTTCACCTCGTAGACAGAAGACCCTATTCAAATGACAGAACCTGACACTGGCACATAGAGATGAGCGGGGCTCAGGGGACAAAAATACTAATGAAATGGGAATAGAAAGGGGAACAGGATGTAAGAAATGATTCTGAATTTCTGCTTTGTTCTATGTACAGGAGACAAGGGACTGTCTCCAAATTTCTATATGCCTCCCAACATTCCATTTCAGTTCCAACTTGCTTTTGAATCTTTAAAATCCCACCATCAATATATTAATAAATAAACATCACCTCCAGGAATATTCACTATATGTTTTTGCTGAAATGTTCTCATTCTCTCTGAAACTCTCTCTATTCTCTCCTTTTCTCTATCTCAGTACCTGTTGAAAGTTTGTACTCATTCTTATCTGACTTACTAACTGTATGTTTACTCTGTATCAAGCACTAAAAAGTGAATTACATACATTATCTCATTTAATCCTTGAAACAACCAAATTTTATCCATTATTACAAATGAGGAAAATGAGCCGTAGCAAGGGTCAGTTACAGTTAATAACTGAAGTCACAGTTATTCACCAGCCAGTCTAAAACCAGATACAACTGAACTATAACATCCATCCTTTCAACCACCACACTATACAGCCTCTCCTCAACCCCCTGCCACAACCAGGAAACAATTCTACAGTGGACCCTCAAGTTACGACCAGCCTGACAAACTAACTTGGGTTAATTAGATTAACGGAAGATTCATCTGCCTCTTGTTATCTATAGTGTAAACCCAGGTAAACATCCAGATCTCAGCTGTACTGACTTACCATCAACTTGAATTACAACCAGCCCTCAGGAACCAATTGGAGTAAATATGTGAAGGATCCACTGAACTTGAAAATCCCTACCATTTTTGTGTGTTAAATAATAACATAAATTAAAATGCCTGTTCAATCTACTTATGGATTTCTAAATGTATTTTGTTATTCCAATTAACTCTTTGGCTATTTAAAAATATCATCAAGTACTGTATTTTGATGGACAGAGAGCAAACATTTTCATGCACAGTCTTACATAACAATGTGCACTGTAGACTTAATCCTTTTAGCCCTGAGATGGAGGACTGACACTCTAAACAAATCTCATTGTGTTCTTTTGTGGTGACATAACAAGGCATTTAAAGAATAAAATTCTGGCTGGCAGATGATCTTCTTGGCATCACCATACATGCACCCCAGAAATTGTTTTGTTTTAGAGCATTCAAACAAGATGCCTGACATTTCACAGTAGATGCTTCCACTTATAAATGTGCTAACTTGTTAGGAGGGAGTGCTAAGGGACTATGACAATAGTTTTTAAGGCTTTTTCTCCGGTTTATGTAAAAAAAAAAACATGCATTTACTGAATGTAATATGTGGATATATGAAAAGTGCATTTACTGAAATTCATCCTTAGAGTCTAGGAACTTGATCGTGGCATACAATATCCTATGAGACCTCTCCTTCATGTGAATTCCTCTGTACCCAGTGGCACAAGAGAATTACAGCACCTTTTCACTCTCAAGTCCACATGGAACAGAGAAGAGCATTTATCTGGATATGTGCCCAAATTTGTTCCCCAGGGCAGAATCTCTGGAGAGCACTCAGAGTTATTTCAGATTGCTCATTTGCCATATGGTACTTTCGGCTTTTACCAGGCTACCATAATTCCATACACTTTTGGCATATATGAAACTAATAGTTTTTCAAATATGTAAATAAAAGGTAGCAATGTAGGAGTTTCTCTTTGGCCTAGAATAGCCAGCAAGTGAAAAGTACCAAGAAATGAACACAAGGGTAAGCTCTGCTTTTAGATGGACAGGTGCTTTTATCATTTAGTGTAAGTGGCAGTAACCCAACAGCAGTACTTCTCTTCTTCATGCAGAGCTTCACTAATTTAAGCATTATGCACATGATTCCTTTGCCTACCAAAATCCATTACTGCAACAAGTGCTCATAGAGGATCCTCCTAAGTGTCTCACTCTGTTATAAAAGCTAGTGATCTACACACAAGAAAGAATGGCCACAAAGCCCCTTTTAAAAATGGCTACAACAGTTTGAGATATTCCTCCCATTGAGAGGTGGGTATATATGCCTGCACTTTGAATCACCCGGATTAGTTTGTAACTAGGTGACTAGTAGAGCTTTGTGATTTCTAATGCTAGATCCTAAAAGGTATAGCGTTTCCACCTTGTCCATGAGAACACTTGCTCCTGAGCTCCTGAGTTGCGGCACAAGAACTCCAACTATCAGAAGCCACAATGATTCGAGAGGAGGCTAAGCTGGCACTCTGGTGGACAGCTGAGCTGATTTACTAATTGACAGCAAGCGAGAGTGCCAAGCTGTAGACTTGAGTTTTGGAGATTGAGCCCAGTTGAGCCTTCTGATGATTGTAGCCCTAGCCAACACTTGATTACAACTCTAAGAAAGACTCCTGGTAGGATCTACTCAGCTGAGCCCTTCCTGAAATTACTGTTAAACAGCATATGAGCAAAACAAACAAATGTTTCATATGAGTGCATTTAGGATGGGCAGCTGTGTATCAAGAACAATAGAACTTCTTTACTAGCAATTAGGGGACCAGGACCAGGAAGCCCCAGAGAGCTTACCAAGGAAGGTTTAAAAGAGAATAAAATGTTACTGGAGGCTAGAAGATAGGAAATTTCACATATACAATTCTGGAAAAGTTAGGAAATCTCATTCCTGTAGAAAATTGAAATTGTATAGTGAACTAATTGAACTTTCTAAGGATATTTCTGGACTAAATGTTCAAAGTGACAATGAATTTCTTTTAACTGTACATCATAAAATGAAGATAAAAGGATATAAACTAAAAATAAATTAATCAGTTTTCAAGTAGTATGAAAACAAATAAAAATGGACCAGGATTTGCTGGGTTCAGAAATAAAATACTTACCCATCTGTAGCTCTCCCAGGAGAAGATTCTCAAAAGGAAAATCTCAGGGCCAAAGATCAAATCCAAAATGTAGTAGAGAACATGATCTCAGGGTAAATAGGAAGTCAAGTATGTGACTGTCAAAAATCTTTCTTAAGATATTAGAAAGGTTTCAGCTGATTTCCCATTGACTATTTCAAAAATTCTTCTATGCATTTTCAGGATGTACTTCAAAGAGCATCTTCTTTAAATAATAGCCCTTAATGAATCTTTTAAAATGTTTTCATAGCAGGTTCATAAGAAACACAAGGTAGAGATTAACTGCAGTTTTTACATGCATTGTTCATGAAAAATATTCTGAATATTTTCAGCAAAACCTAAGATGTCATACAATTCTATAACCCCAAAATATCTCAAGTTTCACGTTAGGGTTTTTATAGTTGATTACTTGTACAAAATACACCCTTCTTTTTGGAAAACGAATTGTGCTTTGCTCCTCACAAAGCTCTGTTAGGATCAAGTCCTCTAATGCTAGACATGGGTTAAATCAGTCATCAGACTCACACTGGAACCCAGGTAGAACCTGCCAACCTGTTAACCATGAGCTAGTCACATTCTCAGGGAGTCCAGTTCAGATTTTGAGTATGAAATGAGCATGCTACGGTGCAGTTTGTGGTTGCAAAGGAGTGTGAAAGAGATTAACAGAAAGTTTACAGGGCTTGGCATTAGGAGGTACACATGATCTCAGTCCTGCCAGGGCTTCGCTTTCATGATGAAACCGTTGATAGTGTTGAAAAGTGTACTTGATACTGTGGAGAGCTGCTATAATTTGTACATCTATTTGCCCACCTTGAACCAACAGAAAGTTGTCTGGAAATGTGTTAATAGTAGAATCTTTTGCAATGAGCCTACATGACAAGGTGCTATTGAACAATTTGGAAAATCAGGCTCAGTGAAAGTGTGTTATTACAAGAGTAATGAAGAGTAAGGCATCATTAGGGAAACTTTAGAACTTAAGAGGAGATCTAAATTTTCCTTGTTAGCAAAGCCTTGTTCAAGAAAAAAGGAGAAAGCTGTGGCAGATAGAACCAAAGAAAATGGCAGAGTTGAATTAGAGGCTTGGAGATTGAAACTGAAGATGCTGATCTAACAGCCTTCCTAATAAATCAGTTTTCCTGCAATTAAGGTCCCAATGAGTAATCTTCGAACCCCGAGTCTGATCTAAAACCCAGAAAAAGTGGAGAGCCTTATGAGATACTGTATCCACTAATTTCGTGTATGAGATCAAGTCACAGACAGAATAGGTATCACTCCACCTTTCACCTGGAAGGTATCCATTTTCCCGGTACACATTCAAGATAACAAATGGGGCTGCCAAGTAAAATGAAAGTATCTCCCTTCCTCTCCTCTCTTTTTAGATTTTGTGATAGAAGAATGAATATTCTCTAGAAAATGACTTGCCATGGGATTCATTCCTTAGGCATCCAGAAATTAAGGCCAAAAAATGAGGACCCAAGGAAACAAGTCATCTCTGCAATCAAAATTATCCCATAAATAGCTTGGCCTTCTTATTGTAGGAGCCAGAGATTATGCAGAGAGGGGATGAAGAGAACAGAAGCTGATGTTCCTTTGCTGTACATAGGAGTCATTAATCTAGACAGAAGCCTTGATTCAAAGGATGGAAAGACCATAGAAGCACTGGTGACACATTTATTTTTATTTTTCCCAGGCCTCTATTCTCTAATGCTATGATCTTTTAGCTGAAGAAGCCAACAGATCACAAGAGATGTCGATTGATGTGGGCAGACTGCTTTGGCTTGAGTATGGATTGTCCTCCAAAGGCTCATGTGCTCAAATCGTGGTCCCCTACCATGGTATTAGAGGTGGAGGTACCTGTAAGGGGTGGTGCCTAAAGGAGATATGAGGTCATCAGAATACCACACTCAGAAGGGATTCATGCCTCTCCAGAGTTGGTTTGTCTCCTGGAACTGGATTAGCTCCATTGAGAGTAGGTTATCATAAGCAAGGTCACTGTGCCTTATTGCCTTCTTGCCTGTTCTACAAGCTCTCATCATGTGATGCTGTCCAACATGTTAGGATGCACTAGGCACTCACTGGATGGGGTTGCCAGAGCTCAGACTTGACAGCTTCCAGAATACAACTCTTTTCCTTGTAGAGTACCCAGAAAAACCAATGAGCCAAAATATGCCTTTTTCCTTGAAAAATACCCAGTCTAAAGTAGTTTTTTATAGCAAGCCAAGGCAGTCTAAGACTGAGACCCTGCCTAAGAAGCTTGGGGCCATAGCAATATTGGCACAGGTGACTGACACTGAGTAGGTGAGAGTGGGAAACTCATCCAGTAACTCCGCCTTCAAAGATCCCCCTGGGACTGGATATCAGTTTCCCTTCTCTTGTGTTCTCTATTAGCAATGATTCCCTCAATAAATTCAATATTTTGACACTAACTTGATGTAAAAACACTTTTCTAAATGGTATGAAAATCAAATTTTTGGTGACCTGGTCTTCAAGGAGATTTTAACTTAGAGAAAAGAAAAATGATGCCAAAATAGAATACAAGCCTTCCTGGGGAGGTAGGGTCTTCCCTCATTAAAACTTAAGCACCTGTTCTCTGCTCTGTATGGCAATACAAATATCAGCTCTATGTGGGCTCTGCTCTTAAGCATTGTGGTGTGTTCAGGGAAGGAAAGATCTATTCTGGACTGGAGTTTCTTTATGGAGAGTCTGTTTATTTACTTAAGTTCACACATACTTTCTAAAAGAATGTGAATTGCTTCATTAAAAAGTAATTAAGAATTTCATGCAGGGTTGGAATGTGATAGGATGGTAGGAAAATTCCAGGTTGAAGTAATAATATGAAGGCAATAAGTGAAAGGCCATTTTTTCCACCAAGAATTTCTGTTAGGATCTTTCAAAGCTTAGCAGAAAGAGAATATTTAAAAGGCAAATGGAGTGCAAAGGAGAAGAAAGCAGGATGAGGAAGAAAAGGAAGTCTGGTTTTGTGAACAGAAAGCAAAAAGGTTGGTTATAGCTTATCTCCTATATTTAAGATTTATTACTGACTCAGGCTTTCTTTTTCTCATATTCTGGCCCTGTTAGAGGTAATATTTGTTCTAGACATCTCCCTTTTGTGATTTTTACCTTCATTGCACTTCATCTGGTTCTGTTCTTGGCCAGTTTTGTCATTCCTCTTTAATGAATAATAAACACTTCTTTCAAATCACTAAGTTTTAGGGCAGTTTGTTACCCATCAACAAACAACTGATACAGAAGTTGGATGCTGCCTTATAATCCCAGCAAAGGGTGGCCCTGAAAGACAGTGGTGAGGGTCAAAGTTTGGGTGTGTGTTATGCATGACCATGTATGTTTGTGTCAAAAGAGTAGGAAATTGATGTAAGAATGCATGTGGACTCTTTCGCAGTAACAAATAAGGGGGAGAAAAGTTAGAATGAGACAGGGAGGTCTAGGGAAGAGGAATGTGGATTAACATCCAAGCATAGGAATGAAGGGTGACTATTATATCATAGTACCCACCAGAGAGAATTGAAGTAGTCCTAGGAAACCATGTTGAATAACTTTGCCAGTTAACACTGTTTTGTGAAGGTTTGTGTAGAAGCTGAGGAGGCAGGAAAGTTGGCCATCTGTGCGTCCAACAGTATGAGCTACCACTCACGGAAGCAGGCCTAGATATTACTGCCAATTATCCAATGTGCAGCAACAAGACCCAGCTGACCCTCTCAGAGGGCACCACCCTTTGGGGGCACCAACTGGCCAAAGCTGATTATATTTTGTCCACTTCATCTTGGAAGGTAGCAATTTATTTTGAATGGAATTCTCAGAGATTTTTTGATGTGATTGTTTTTGTTGTCACTTAGGCTCATAGGCAACCCCAATATCTAAGGCCAAACAAAATGCTTGATACAATAAACCTGTTGGCTTTTAAATGACAGAAACTTATTTCTCACAGTTCTGGAGGCTGGAAAGTTCAATATCAACGTGCGAGCAAATTTGGTGTCTGGAGAGAAACTATTTCCTCATTCATAGATGCCTTCTTACCGTCTCCTTGTGTGGCAGAAAGAATGAGGGACTCCTTTAGAAGGCCATTGATCCCATTTAGGAGGTCTCTGCCTTCATGACACCCTATCTCCACATATTTCATGGGGGATTAGGTATCAAGATAGGAATTTGGGGTAACATAATCAAATGAGATATGGCAGTAGAAACTTGATCATGAGGCTTACTTGTCCTCTAATATATTCTGAAGTTTTCCACCTAACAGAGTGGTGACATGGCATTCTGAAGGTACACGTAAAGTGGAACTTGGAAACTATACCTATGAGCATGTCGAACCATCCTCTAGAATGAAGGCAATTCCTAACTCATCACTCATTATATGACTCTGTGTTTCCCAAAGAGGAGACTATGGGACCTGGGAACAAAGGGTTGCAAGGAGTGACTGTGCTTATTACCACGTGCATTGACTCATCTGGGGAATTTATCCTTCCCATCCTCGTACTTGTAGGTTCTATAGATCTAATGGCCATGGTTCCCATAAGAATCCTATTAAACTTTAGCTCTGGCTGCCGCTTAGTTAGATTCTTCATGGCAGTTATCTAATATGCCAAAAAAAGGATCCACTGTCCCAGGAGTATAATCATCAGGAGGAAGTTGGGCTACTGTTACACAATAAGACCAGGAAAAATGCATTTGGCACCCAGGTGATTTGTTAAGGAATGAGGAAGAGGACTCTTTGATGGTACTGGGACACAGGCAGAAGCCACATCCTCAAAAGGTCATGACAACTAGGGTCTCGGGCCCCCTCAGGGATGATGGTCTGGGTCATCCCATCAGGAAAGCCAGCAAGGTTAGCATATGTGATAGTGAAGGTGAGGGGCTCTAGTAGATGGGTTAGTAGGTGAAGGAGACTATAAAAAGCAAGTGCACTCTAGGCAATAGTTGAGGATGTATGGGTAGGGTGGGCAGAAGAAGAGAGAGAGGGCTGATACTGTAGCTTGTCCCACTGAACTTCCTCTTAAAGCTCTCCCAGAACAGCAGACCTTGACAATCCTGGGGAGGTTATTCCATCCTGAGATAGTGGACTGTCTGAGGCTAGTGGAATTGAGTGGCACGAAGGGTAGAATGAGGCAGATACATTTTGGCATCTCCCTTCCTGAATGAGCCACACTCCAGATGCCTGATAGATTGGCTCTGAAATCTCACAGAAGCCTCAACTCTGAGACTTGCTCTTACCTGAGGGAAGCTGCTATATCTATGCACCATTTCCTGGGAACAGCCCCCATTCAAACACTGATTGATAGGAGGCACATTTTTAAACTCGGGACATCTTCATAGGACACGTCAACCTTGAGAGAGCTTTGTGGCACTGGCTGAGGTTATTGTTTGTGTTCCTTTCAGTTCCTGTCTCTGTCCAATCTTGTTTTCCTTTCCTCATAGACACTGCTCAGGAGCACTTCTAATAAATATTCTGCATGCAAATCCTTGTAATTCTGGGGGGCCTTAACCTGTGACTGTAGGGTATATATATATAAAGCTAAATCTAGGAAGGGCAGATCCTGAAGCCTTTCCTATTCTGATGACCTATTTACAGGGGTTGTGTACAGGTGCTGAGTGTACAGATAGTTATAATCTGCCCAAAAGATGGGGAAGAATTTGCAACTCATAGGGGGCAATTTCATGTAGGCAGTAACACAGATCATGTGGAGAAATGAACAAGAGCTGAAAAAACCCTGTAAAGGTATGGGAGAAGGGGAGTTGATTTCTTGTTGAAACCAGTAAAGGGACTGAGTTTTGCATCTAGCTTAACTTGGAGGAAAGGAGAGAATCCTATACAAATAGGTGACACACATACACAGGATCTGTTTTCCTCCTTACTTCCTTGGTAATTAACACGAAAGGCCTTGGACTTCTACAGGTTGTTAAAATTTGAACTTTGAGGACCAGAAAAATCCAAGGCAAAATTCTAGATTAAAAAATACATTTGGTGTCAGGTAGAGTGGCACAAGCCTCTAATCCCAGCTATTTAAGAGGCTGAGGGAAGAGGACCGCAAGTTCAAAGTCAGCCTGGGAAACTTAGTGAGATCTTATCTCAAAATAAACCAACATAAAATAAAATAAAATAAAATCAAATAAAATAAAGCAAAGCAAAACAAAACAAAAGGGCTAGGAAGGGAGCTCACTGGTAGTGCTTGTTTAGCATGCATAAGACCCTGTGTTCAATCCACAGTACCAGAAAAACAAACTAAAATCTGTTGTACTAGGTTTTGCTGCACTTCTTTAGAGCTGAATTTGTTTTTACACAGGATCTTTTAATTTACAAGTGAATTATTTTCTTTTTAAGTATTTGTGTGGTCATTGTGATTGATCAACATCGCTGTTATAAACCTTAGAGTCATCTTTGACTTTGTTTTCTCTCAGTAGTTACATCTAGTGGATCTGAAAATCTCATTGAATCTACACTCAAAATATCTACAGAATTCAGAAAGTTCTTTAAGTAAAAGGAATATGAGACTAACCATAAATTTGGATCGACTTTAAAAAATGAGCACTGGAAATGAAATAAAACAAGATAAAATAAAATTAATTTTCGTGTTTTAATTGCTCCAAAAGATAGCTGACTAAAGCAAAAATAGTAGTAATGCAAATACATGACAATAAAGTAAAATATGTGACAATAATAGCACTGAAGATGGAAGGGAGGAATTCAGGTATATTCAGGTATTCTAGGTATATTCTAGTTAATTAAGCATGTTTTTTTAAAAAAAACTACTAAACTTTTTAAAGAAAAGCATAAGTAATGAGCCAATATGTAGGAATAAAATAGAATTTAAAAGCTACTTAGTGAATCCAAAAGAAGGCAAAAAATAAACTAAAAGAGAAATAAAGAAACGAAGAATAGATGGACCTTTGGAGAACAGCTAGTAAGGTGACAGAAGTAGACAAAAGCTTGAAATAATTGTATTAAATGTAAAAAGTATAAACACATTAGTTACAAGATATGTATTACCAAATTGGATACAAAAGAAAGATTCAACTATGTGCTGTCTATAGGAAACCAACTTTAAATGTAAGCGGTACATATACCAGATACTAATAAAAAGAAAGGTAAGTAGCTATCTTACTAACTGATGAGGTAGACTTCAAAATGATGAAATTTACCAAGGATAAAAAAGGACACTGCATAATGACATATAGGGGCCAATTCTCAAAAAAAACCCCAAAACATTAGAGCCCTTCCTATACATGTACCTAACAACAAAATTTAAAACTACCTAAAACAAAAATTGATAGAAATAATGGACAAATCTGCAACTATGGTTACAGACATCCACACTCCTCTTACAGGAATTAATAAGGCAAGACAAATAGAAAATCATATAGAAAATAGAAGACCTGAATAATATTATTGATCAATTTGACCTAATTAATATCTATAGAATACTCCAAAAAGCAACTATAGAATGCATGTCTTTTCAAGTTCACATGAATAATTCATTAACAATATCTTCTGGGTCATATGAAAAACCTTAATATACTAACATACTTAAATTAATTGAAATAATTTAAAGTATTTTTAGACCTTAAACTAAATATTAGCAACAGAAATATATAGACAAAACCTTGAATATTAAAAATAAAATAAAGCGAATTATGCTTAAATACCCAAAGATCAAAAGAGATCATAAAAGAAATTGCAAAATATATTGAATTGAATGAAAGATAAAACATACATTAATTAGTGGAATGCAGCAAAAGCAGTGCTTAGCGGGAAATAGGTAGCATCAGAATCTTATATGACAAAATACATTCAGACTTCAACTACTCAATTCTGATTATAATGCATTATTCTTCCTCTCCCAGATTACTGGGAAGCCTCCTGCTGATTGGCTCACTTCTACTCTTGCCCACAATCATCTTAACACATTGCTAGTGTGACCCACATAAATCCCAGGTCAGATCATGTCACTCTGCTCATAAGTCATTGACTCCATTTTTCTCAGTGTAAATATTGAGGTCATCTGAGGCTCAGTTTAGCCTATGTTCTGGTCCTCCATTGTGATGTCATCTCCTGGTTCCTCCCTCTCACTTCCTCCACTGCTGCTCCACACCCTCCTGGCTATGCCTCCAACTGCTCACACACCTCCTGCCCTGGGCCTGTGCCCCGGCCATGACCTGGGTCCAGAACACTCTCCCACCATAGCCCCAGGATCACCTCTCTCCACCTTCAAATCTTTGCTTAAACATGCTCTTCTCAATGAAGATGTCCTCCCCTGACCTCTCTATTTTAGATTACAATCTGCCTATGTCACTCCTGTAGTCCTAACTCTACCTTATTTTATTTCACTAGCATTTATTGCTTTCTAACATACTATTTTCCTCTGTAGACAGTTTTATTATTTGTCACCTAACTCTAGAATATAAACTCTTTGAAGACAACAACATGTGACCTTTATTTCTTTTTTCTTGTATATCACAAAAACACCCCAAACTGCCTGGTACATGGTAGGCATTAAATGAATATTTATGAGACTGAAAGGAAGAAGGAGGGAAGGAATGTGTAGGCTGAGGAGAGTAGGTAATAGGATCCCGGGGAAAAGGAATATACCATTTATCTTTGCTAATATTTAAGGGTTGATACTATTTTTGAAGTTTTGGTGCAGTAAAATCCATTTTTTTTTTTTATTACAGAACATGTAACTATTCACAAAAGCTCAGTGCCCCAGCATTTTTCTCTTGTTTATTTTCGTGGTTAGCCCCTTAGAAATCTTTTCACTGCAATTTTCGTATTTCTTTCCATTTCTCTCCATAATTTTGTGGATTTTTCTGACTTCTTGAGTCTGGTATTTCCATGAGTAAATGTGGGATTCACAAGGGGAGTGGGGTTTGGCAGCATGTGTGACCATGGTTCTGGAAATGGTATGGCAATGTATTTATGATTTTCATCTCAGGTAAAGATCTATAGCTTTCTTTGTATGCTGAAATAAGCCTTGTTCTCAAAAATTTTTTTAAACATCTGTTGCTTGTGTTCATAAAACAATTTAGTATAAGAATATGCGCCTCGGTATCAGACTACTATTGCCTGTAACCCCTACTGCATCCTATAGTAGCTACAATGTTTTCAGCATAAGATTTAACATTCTGATCTTCTATTTTCTGTATAAATTGGGTATGTTAAACTGACCTCATTGTTCTTCAAAAACACAAAAGATAAAAAAATTCAAAATTTAACAAAGTATATGACATAGCAAGCATTCAAATGACAATTATATTATTAATATATATATATATATATATATAATCCTGTTTTAAAATTAGTTACTTAAAACTCAAAATAGTTCCCTTCTGGGGCCAGGGATTTAGGTCAATGGTTCTGCTGCCTGCTTTGCAAGAGCAGGGTCCCAAGTTTGATCCCCAGTACCGAAAACAACAACAAAACAAAATAGTTCCCTTTTGTAATTTTCCATATTTTATTTCCAAACTATATGAAACAGTGTGCAGAAGTCAATTCATGCTGCATCTAGATGAACTAATACACGATAGCTCCCATGATTCATGTACTCATTGAACTAATAATTCCTCAGTACTTTCAGTTTGTCAGGTGTGATGTTTATATTAGTGGTAATTTCCTTCAGGACAATTTGCTCAGAATTATGAAATTCTCTCACACAGAAGGACTAAATGTGAGACTAAGACACTCCAACAGCAGTGCTCACCCCATTGTTAGCCACGTACATCTCCTCACCTCCTGCCATTGGAGATAGTACCATGGCGTTGGCAAGGTGGACACCCAGGGATAGTTCTCACATCTAAGCTGGTCTCCCCACTTCCTTTCTATGAACAACATTTTCATTGGTACCAACTTCGCCCCAGGCTCCACCTGGATTCACATAGGATAACACAGCCTTTCCCCAAAGTTAAATGTTTTCCAAGAAACCTGTGACCATGTTATTTTACTAGTAGCTATGAGGTAAGAGACAAGGGTCAATGATAACAAGAGAAGGATAAACTTCTAAATTTCTTCTACCCTAAACCCCCCAAAATCCTCAAAGTTAAGTTACATAGGTAGTACAAAGTTCATAGTTCTTCCTTGATTTTAATCAGAGGCATTTTTCCCTTGAGGTTTCTCCCTAGTGCAAGTGATGGTTTCCACATCTTCAGATTTTCCCACAAAGTCATTCGGTTATTAAACCTAAAAAAAATGATTGACTTGGAGACAAGTTTAGGTTTTGATTTATTTACAAAGGCCAAACTGGCAAGTTTTTCATGGGCATGAATTTCCAAACAATAATAGACTAACATAGTATTTCAGCATGGCTCAGAACATGGAATTCCGTCTATAAGGCGTGTGTTTATCAGTGTGGGATGGGATTTTGCTTAACCTGACAGTCTAAAACTGGTTGAAACACTGCTAGAATGCTTTTGTGATGCCCATCATACCTCATAATCTCCTCATCACCCTGCGGTTTCCATTCGAAAGCAGAGAGGACTTTCTTCTTTCAGATTTTGCAAAAGTAATTCAGGATCTTCACTGGTTCTGTGAAGAAGTTAAACAACTGTGTGTTCAGCCCTTCATTATACTTCAATTAATTATGATCCTTGTAACACACTAAGCATGAGAATTTAAAACCATCAACTCTGCCTTCTGGGATGCTTTTCTTCCACAAATTAGTGTTTCTCAAAAGTATATCATAAAAATAATGACATTGGCATTCTGGACAAGGCAGCTGCTTCTCTTTCAACAGTTCTCTTCGAGTTAGGAGATACAGTTTTACATCTATAATTACATCACAAACTGTATTTCAAAACACTTTCTGAAAGAGAGCTGACATGCTTTGCCCTAAGGATGATGAAATCCATTGTTGAAGAACATACATTTTATAACTGCTGGTAGGCCTTAATTAAGAAAAAATGCACAGAAACCCTGGATGATGGCCAGATATAAAGGATGCATTTTTAGCAGTTATTACATTTTCATCCTTGAGAGCACCTCTTTGGAGATGGAAGCCACATTGCTCTGAATCACCAGTTTAGTCCCCTTTTATTATCTGCCACCCTCCTATCATTAGTAACATGTGACCAGAGATTTAATCACACAGAACAACTGACGAAATTAACTGATAGGATCCACCTACCTTATGTTTATTGACTATGTGTGAAAAGCTCTGTAATGTGTCCTAAAAGAGTGGAAAATATGAGACATGGCTTCTGTCCTCAAGGAGTTTGTGAGTAAATACAAGAAGAGACACAGACACAAATAACCATGCTACTAGGCAGAATGGTAGTTCTAAGCATCCACTTCATTTCATTATAGGAAACAGAAGCACAATCCCAGATGCTGTGCCGGGCAGTCACTTAGGAAGGCAATCTTTGTTCTTCTCCACCCTTGTTTTGATTTACTTGGTCTCTTCCCCATTTTCTGCACCACTACACCCAACCTCCTACAAACAAATACCCGGAGATTTGCTGTTCTGACAGCAGATGATTCCGAATTTACACACAAATCTGAGGCTCTTTCCACACTAAGAATAAAATAAATTGTACTGACTCAGACACAAATCTCATGGCTTATTTCTCTCAAAGTGTTGTGTACATTTGGTCTCAATCTTAACAATAGGGCATCAGTATAGAATAGTTTATTTATTAAAAGAGGAAATAGAGACACACAGAGGCTGATTTTCAACATTTCAGATATTTCATTTGTGATGAGGCCGGCATTAGAATTTGGTTTTCCACAAGTCCAGCTCTGTCCGAAGGAATTAGGCTTTATTGATAGCTTCTGACAGTAATCAGAAATCCTTAGTTTTCCTAGAACACATTAACTTCACTACACAAATGGCCTCCCTCGCCCTACCAGGGAACTGAAGAGAAATTACCAAAGTTCAGAAGTATATTGTATCAGGTGACTGTCACTACTTTACCTCTTCCAAGTTCACGCTAGCCCAGTTGAGCAGGTCATAAACAGATATACCTAGGACTCTGCCCTGGCATGAGCTGGGAACACAGAACTAATGCTACAGAAGCCAATGGTATATATAATTTGGATGTAAAGCCCCAGATTCAGGTTCAACTTTTATTACTTTGTTTGTTGTTGTTGTTTTGCTTTGTCACATAGATATTTCTAATCAAAGATTATATCACTTTCCCCAAAGGTCTAGTTTTTCTTCCAACTCTGAGTCCCACCTTCATTCTCTTTTCTCTTTCTCTGTGCTCAGATGCCCCATTATCCCTTCCTCCTAATGCTTAATTATTCTTACAGCCTTGATAACACGCTGGAGAAAGGACGGGTGCAGAGAAGGAAAGAATTTTAAATGCTACAGCACAAGCTGCTCTTTGAGACTTTATAGATTTTTCACACCCAATGTTCACTTCTTACTGTGAAGGGCAACCATTTTCTTGGTACATCAATCACCAAAAACAATACGTCAAAGTCCTAAACATGTCTCAGCCACTGTCTAACACATCATCACTTTAACGTCGAGGGAAATAAAATGGAAAAATACATTTCAAACATATTTGTGCATTTATAAAATATAAGTATTCATAAAATATCCATAAAACAGACAGGATACTAGCTAGGTTATATGTGTCATGGCTTCATACAACAATATTTTCTTCAAAGTTATCCTAGAGAACCATAGCGAACAAGACCCTAAATTCTTATACAATCAGTCAATGAATACACATATTCAAAGAAAGAGCTGGTGAAAAGATATTTGTTTTCATAGAATTACAAGTCCTAATCAATTATATTATTAATACTAAAGCTTTCACAATAAAGAATTTTTTATTGGACATCTGTTTTCACTAAAAAGAAAAATTAGATAACAAGTACAATGAGAAATAGCATCATGCCTCATTTACTTTAAAATTAATAAATAGCAGTTGACTCCAAGTCAAGCCTTTTCTTATTATGGACTTCACTACAATCAGTGATTCTTCATTACTCTGAACCCAGGAGTTACCCAGAATCCCACATTAACCAGCAAAATTAACAAAACAAAACAAAACAAAAAAACCAACTCAAAATTGAGAGTAGGTACTTCTGGTTCTTGTAATTTTAATCCCATTTTAATTTCAAGCCAAAAAGCCCACATTTTTTAAATAAAAGAAGTTTTTTCTCTCTGACAAGGTTGGCTATAACTTCTCTGAGAGAGAAATGAAGCCACTTGAGGTATTAGGAATAGGTCTAAAGTTTCGAAATCCTTTTTGTTCTTATTCTTTTGAAACACTCCTTAACTTAGTTGTTTCACTCTGAAAAATTCTGGTCATGTTGTGACATAAAAACCATTGGCAATTTTGGCAATTATCTGTGAAATGTTGTTGCCAAGAGTAGAACTAGCCTTCTTTTTTAGTTTCCCTTTAAGACTCAGAAAGAACAAACTCAGGATCCCTGCATCTCTGTCAATCTTTTACCACCTCTTAGATATAGCCTTAGCTTGCTAAATTTTCTGCCAAGACTCACATAGAAAGTTTGGAAGGAAATACGAACTTGGAAAAGAGAAGGGTGAGGAGCAAGGACAAAGTAGCTGAAAACAGTATTTTGGCAGAGTCTACTCTGGTTCCCTCATCTCACATAGAATGTACTAATGACATTCCCCTTCTCAGGGTTTCTTTAGGTTACAATAGTATAAGCATCTACAGACCAACAACAGGGTTTATGGGGGTCCTATTAATACAGTCCTTACTGGCAAGCCAAAACTGGTACATCACAGATGCTTTTAGGTAATGCCTGCTGTGACCCAAACAAGACAAACACACTGTGAATTGGGAGTGTAACAAACAAGTTCCATTTCATTTGTTTTCAAAAATATTAAAATTTAATCAGAGTTTTGTATGAATCACACTCACACATGGAATCCAAGTCTCCTTTCTAGATTCCCCTTACAATCATACTGTGCTGGAAAAAATTTTTGCTTAATATTTTGGTAACTGCTTCCACATAACCCCTCTACCATTGGAGCATGCTGTTAATTCATTGTGATTTCCTTCTTTGATCACCCTTTTGTCTTCTCTTTATTTCTTCATTGTTTTTCCAGAAAATTCTGTTGGTAATCCTGAGGTTTTTGTCTCCCTTCTTTGAATTTTTAATAGACTTGTTTATACCAAAAAATATAGTAATTATGCAGTGCTCTATGTAGGTTCTGGGGGCTTATTTTTCTAAATAGGCTAGAAGTTGCCATAAAGGCAGAGTCAGATGAAAAGGCATCTTGTCATTCTGTCATCCTCTCAGTGCTTGTCTCATTGATAGACACATAGAGAAGTAATGCCTCCCAAGTTTCCATATACTACCCAATTCTAGATGGGGGTCCCTAGTATGGTGTCCTTCTGTTTCTGTTATTGTGGAGATCTCACCTCTGAATACTCTTCTTTTACTCTTGTTTCCTCCCTGCACAGTGAAATGTGTTTGTCCTCTGAGAACAAGTCTATAAGAAGTTCTTCTAATAATAACCATCTGTGATTATGGTGTTAAGAGTGGTCAGTTAAGATAAGAACTACATCTATCTAAACTGATACTGACTAAGGAACATGGCAAATCAGTGTTCCGAAGATATGGAGATATATGAGGTTTTGGAATCCCTAAAATTTCACAAAGCAGTTGACCAAGTACTCCAGCTGGACAGAAGCCTAGACTTGGTCCCCATGTCCTGATTATCCAACATGCTGCCTATGGGGGTTGTTTCCCTTTGGTTCAGGGAAGCTATTAGATCAAGAATGTTGATCAAGAATGAAGAAGATCATGCTGATTTTGTTTTGTTTTGTTTTGAGACAGGGTCTTGCTATGTAGTTGACACTGGCCTTGAACTCACTACGTAGCCCAGGCTGGCTTTAAACTCATGGCCATCCTCCTACTTTAGCCCCCTCATCTAGGATTACAGGGAGGCACCACCATGTCCAGCCTGATATTTTTGAAGTATGAAGTGCACTGTAGAAAAGAAAAAGAACAGGTGAAAAGTTATTTTTTTAATGGAACTGCTATGTTTGACAGACTTAAAGATAGAAAACAGAACTCCAGAAATAGCATAGACAATACAAAGGGGAAAAAGACTCCAGTGTTTTTAAAGAGCTGATGAACCAAGTGAACCACAAAAAGAAAATAATAAAATGAGTTGACAATGAAATAGAAAACTTTGAATTTCTGCAGAAACATTGTAACTCAGACATTAGTCCTACTACCCATTGATCTTAACCTTCTCACAAATAAAAACATAATGTTCAGTGTGTGAGTAGTGAAGCAGAGAGAGTGAAGGAGACAAGGAAATTTGTAAAAGATTTTTATCTTCTCATAATGTTTGCATTTACATTATATGCACAATCTTCAAGGGTCTCTGGAAGATGTTTAATTGACTTATGAATTTATACTTCATTTAAGAATGAATTAGATAAGTATATTTTTTCCAAAATTTTCTCTTTAATCAAAGAGGATAAATTAGAGGCTGTTGAGGAGTAGCTTATTGAAGGGGTAGGACGGATTTGTGATTTGCAATTACTGGTATATAATGAATACTCTTGTCTTATTGTTTGGTGAATCATCTACTTTCTTAATTTTAGCATTCCTTTTCATCAGGTTCATTTACTTGGCAAACACAATCATAGATTAATGGTAACATGTTTAGGGAGGAGCAAGTTCTCTAGACTTTAGACTTTGGCTCACTTTAATCTATGAGATCTTACTAGCTATGCCAATGTGGGCAAGTTACTGCATTTCTCCATACCTCATTTCCTCATCAATGAAACAAAGTCACTTATAATATCTACTGCATGGGATTGCTATTAGATCTCACTAAAAAATAAAAAATAAAAAGGTAAAATACTGGGCATGGATGAGCCATAGAGCAAGTATTTGATTAATATGAATTGTTTTTATTATTATGGAAATGCAAACACTAAATATTAAGCCATGAGTTATCAAGACTATCCTAGAGAAATATTTCAAAATCCTGCAAGAATTACTAGGGAGTCATTGTTTTCAGAGATTCTTTCTGTGAAATACACAGTTTAGAAATTAACTTTGAGCTTTTAATAAAAAGCAGAAGTAGATTTTCAAAGAGGAAAGTAGATATACTAAAATGTTGAATGTCACTAGGAAGTTTTCAAACTTCATAATATTTTATTCCTGATGGATATCTGAACAAAAAAAAATGTAGTATTGGAGTTTTTATAATTTTAGATATTGTTCTCTTAAAATGATGCTTTAAATGTAGCTCTGGAATCAACAGATTTATTACCTGTCTCATAATAACTATTAATTCATTCACCTGGTAAATTAGTTTAAAAAAAAAACTTAATTCTTCCTCTTAAATTGCATTGTTTCAGCATTAATTATAAATAAAAAATGTAATTAGTATATGCAGAAAATATGTTATAGGGGTGGAAGAAGTTGGTAAAATGGAGGGAGAAGAAAATGAAGTTTTACATATCTGGATTCTAGTCCTGGCTCTGCCACTAATAATAAATCATGTGCATTTTGTAAGTGTAACTAAATAATAACATTAAAAACTAGTATTTACCCAGTCTTTAGATATTATTTGCCAGACACACTTCTAAGTTTTTTGTGCTTATTTACTTAGTTCTTACAGAAATCCATTGTCAAAAACTGTACAGAATGAAGATTTACCCTACTACTACAATTATGTGTATGTTAATAGAAGACATAAGAGACCTGGGTCAGAGAAAAAGGGCTTTGCTGTTCACATCAATAACTTAACCAGAGAATCAACATTTACACCAATTCTCTGAAGGCCAAGTGTTGCCTTCATGTGTAATGAGTCATGTTACATGAGAGGAATCCTAAGATTAGGGAAATCAAATGTTTTATAGAAAGCAGTAAGCATGCCTCACATTTGCTCCAGACATTATCTTTGTTATGGTGGTCAGTAAGCACACCTGTGCTTTGCCTTGGAAGAAAACGCTGTATCTTTCAAGGCAGTTTGTTATATGGAACATCTTTGGAAAGCCAATCTGGAACAAAAGAGACAATGCCTCTGCTCTCAAGTTATGCAGAAACACAGGAAACCTAGGGAAAACCATTTGCTGACATTAATGAGTAGATATTATATTTAACTGATTTTTCTGGTGCAGAAACTAAGCAATAAAGAAGTTAAGTAATTTTCTCAAGGTTGTGCCTTATGTAGAACTGGATTCAAACCCAGATAGTCATCTTGGGAGCCTGAGACCTTAACCAGTATGAACAATTGATTTTCCCTTGAATGTAATTATTTAAATATATGGCACTATGAAAATCAACCCAGCATCTTACGCACCTCCTCTAACAAGCAGGCAGATCAGAAGAGACATGCTTAGCTTAGATGCTTCCTTTGAGATCCTTTCTAATTTAATAAGCCATCATTCTAAGATTTGTCCATTATACTGAAGAGACAGCCTACGTAACTAGATGTAATTCAGACTAGAGAAGCAGAGAAAAAATAAGAGAATCTAGCTCATTAAGTAAGAGTACCAATTGTCATTAAAAATTCTTGTCAGGATATTTTCATTCCTTATCTTTATAAGATATTTGAGAAAAGTAAGTCTTGAATTACTACATAGGGTATTTGTGGTCTTTCTAATTATAGCCCATGGCTAGGGCAAGCAGATACTTTGTTTTCCAGTTCCCCTATCACAAAATTTCCTTTTTTCTATAATATGAGTGAGAATACTATCTAAGAATAAAGCACGAGCAGTCTTCGAGCCACTCGTGCCTGGCAAGTTACCAGGCCAGCACATCCTAGATAGATACAGCATTACCAAAGAAGGGAAGGAAAGGCAAAGAAACTGCAAAAGCATTTGTGAGATAGTCAGGCTCTGAGTCCTCTTCACATCCCGGGGACCTCAAGAGATGCTTATCTTGAACTAGAATCTAGTTTTAAAATATCAATGATTTTGATGAACACTCAAACCCATACATATCAGATATTTCATCTTATCACCAGTTAGAATGTGGTCACATGCTGCCTGTTTTGCTAAAGAATTTTTGAGATCTCCTGGCCAGAGAAATGTAAAAGCAGCCCTCTTCCTCCCCTAAAGACTGACATTCTTTAAAAGTCTGTCCTTGAGCCAGGGGTGGTGTGACACATGCCTGTAATCACAGCTACACAGGAGGCTGAAGTAGGAGGACTGCAAGCTCAAGGCCAGCCTAAGAAATATAGCAAGTCCCCTCCCCCAAACAAAACAAAACATTGACCCTCCTCTTATTCTGTCTCCTCTCCTCAGAGTATCTCATCTATTCCCAGACTTTAAAGACCACTTAATGCTAATAACGCCACAACTCTAAACGTGGTATACCATGCTCACCTGAGCTCCTGGCTTATAAAATCAACTTTTAAAAAAAATCTCCACTGGACTATATCAAGGCCATTTCAAGTTCAGCTTGTCCACAATGGAACTTAGTATAACCATCCTGCAAGCTCACTCTTTTTCCTCGAATATTCTCTTCATCTTCTAGGGACAGCAACATCTTCTTAGGAGTCACCAAGTCCTATGAATAGGCCTTCCTAAATTTCTGTGTCCACTGACAGCATCTTTGCAGACAGCAGTGTTAATTTTACTCTGTTTAATATGTCATTCTCCTGTAACATTCTTTAACTGGTCTCTATAGAGTGATGTTTGATCATGTCAACCTTCTGGATGAAACCTTTCAATAACTTTCCAGCTACCAACTGGATAGTCTGAACTCTTCATGGGACTCACAGCCTCCAGAATCTGGCCCTGGCCCTCCTCTTCAGCCTCCTGTTGACCTTATTCTAGTCTATTTTCAGACCCTTCTGTCTCTATTCCCATTCCTCCAGATTGTCTCTCCTACCTAGGGTATCATTTTCACTATCAAGCGACCAATTCCTATTCATTCTACTTAATTTGTGACACTCAGAAACCCCCTCCTGGCTCCTAAATCACTGTGGGTGCCCATATCTAGAATGCCTCCTAGGTTCAACTTATAGTAGTGCTGTCTGCTTCGCTGGACTGAAAGCCTGGAATGGCAGTGACTGTGTTTGACCTAAAACAGGGCATTTAGCAGAAGCTTAATAATTCTGTTGAATGAATGAATGAATGAGTGAACTGGTATAAAAGATCTAACAAGGTGTACTTTTATGAGTAGGACATTTTCCAGATGCCAGTGAAGAGCCCTCAGCCTTCTGAAATGAAGGTCTAAAGTTAATTCCTTCTGGACCTCTCTCCTAATCCATAGGTGGTAAGGTCCAGAAAATTTCTTGGATCAGGGCTCAAAGTATCTCCTTTTGGTTTCCTAGAAAAAGTCAGGATTTAACAACAGAAGTTAAAACAGTTCAGGATTAGGCTTAAAACAAAACAAGACAAAAAAGAAAAATAAACAGCCAATGCCAGATTTTAAATATATCTGATTTATACATTGCACTTTTTCTTCAAATTTAAAAATTGCAATCTCATAAAAGTTTCTAAAACTGATACATTTCTCTCTTATTTTTTCCTTGTAACCTTCTTTTGGTGAATAGCAGGACTTTGTCAAATAGAATTTAAGTCACTATGCAAAACCGCATTCCACTGACTGAACTCCATTGGGGATATCACAAAAGTATATTTTGGATTAAATACCAGCAAAAAGAAAAAAATTGCTGTCTATATCATGAGTTTAAATTACACGATTCCAAAGCAAATTTATATGAAGACTCTCCTTCCTACCTTCGGCCCACAAATCCCAGGGACACTTCTGTGACATTTAGAGTAGGTAGTAGTTTTGTGGGTTCTAAGCATCTCTGTTGCTGTTTAGCTAAGAAATAGACCTAGGATTTCTTCAACTTAGAAGGAAAAACGGGATAAATTAAAGAAAACTAAGACACCACAAGCTGTGTTGTATGCATGATCCAGTGATAAATAATCACAAAATAAGAGGAACCTTAGAACGTTCACACCAACAATAGAAAGTAAAAGTGATTGCAAAATTATGCCTTCAAGAAATCAAGGTTCTGACTCCTCAATAGAGAAATATGATTCTAATTAAAGGGAGCATACCTTCAGATTGACTCGGGACGGTCCTCATTTAGCCTGTTACCCTAGGCTATTTATTAATAGTGAGACTTTTACTCTCAGAAATGTCTTTGGAATATAAATTATGTGATCAGCTTTAACATAAGGGACATTTAGCATAATGTCAACTCGCTAGAATTTTTATTTTAACTCTTTGTTTTCTTTTGTGAGGAACTACATGAGCCAGGCACCAGGATGATTCTTTTTATTTGCAATATAATTAATTTTTTCACAATAAATCCACTAAGTAGATAATATCTTTCTTTTAAAAGACAGAAAACTGTGGTGGTACAGTAAGTTAAGGCATTGCCCAAGCCCATGGGAGACCATGACAATTCACAATTTAAATCCATTCTGGGCCACTGGCACATCATTCTCTTTCAATTACATTATGTGCAGGTTCAAAATGGAGCATTAACAACCAGGCATGGTGATGCATATTTGTGATCCCAGCACTCTGGAAGGTGAGGCAGGAGGATCAAAAGTGTAATACGAGCAAGGGCAATTTAGGAAGACCTTGTCTCAAAATTAAGAAATGGTAATAATACTTTCAAAATCTGGGTGGGGGGGGATGCAGCTCAGTACAAAGGCCTTGGGTTCAGTCCTCATACTGCAAAACAAAACACACCAACCTTCTCCCTTCCATAGATAAATAAAACACACAACTGAATCAGCACGCAATGCCAAGTGGCTAGATGTGAGGCAGAGAGGACCTTTCTCCTGGGTAGAGATATGACTCACTCAACCAGATACTGGAAGAACTCCTTAATTGTGATAAACATTTCTGCTATCAGAGTCGGTTTCTAGATCAGTGTATGCAGATCCTTGAGGCTCCCTTGCCTCAGATCAAACTGCAAGGTGCCTGGAGAACTTTCACTGCGAGCTTCTCCCTCACTCTTTGGCCCTGGAAACAGACCGGAACTCCTCCCCTGCCTGCAGCTCTCTGCCACCAGTGTTTCCCACACCCCAGATACGAAGAGAGATGAAGGGGCCCTCAAATAGAAGTTTCCAGATTATGAATCATGGCTTACTCAGCCTTTGTTATAGAGAGCCTGGAAGCCTTTGAAATACACTGTTGATTTTGGCAGTCTTAACTCCCTGTGCTGCTATCAAGAAACAAGTTACTTGACCAGTTTGCTTGAGAAATTACTTCTGCAATGAGTACATTCAGAGCAGTCTATGTTGAAGGAGCTAGTATTTAATATGTGGTGTTCATGCATGTTTATGTGACTATACTCATTTCCTTGAACAATGCTTTACTATTTATAGTTCCTCAATAAACATGTTATATTAAATTACACAAAAATGTCAATAAAAGCTAATATTATTAGAGGGTAATTACTATGAGCCAGGCATCATATTAAGAGCTTTATGGACATTTCCTGTTTCTTTCTTTCTCTCTGAAAAAAAGAATATATATATATATATATGTGTGTGTATATATGTATTTATATATATAAATATATGATACAGACGTATATATATATATAAAGTATATATATGATGCACAATGCCCTATACACAATAAACACTTCAGTATAGACTCATTTAATCAGATATGAAAACAACCACATATATCAGCATGGTTCCTGTGATATGTACTTCACAGAGATAATTTCTGGGACAAATGAGTACATGTTGTGCCAGGGTATGTATTACATAGTTATCAGGAAAAGTGCACTGTGGTAGTCGTTTAAATTAGACAGCATTGGGAAAGGGTGGAGGAGGTGAAGGGCGCACAGGTAATGGGGAAAAAATAAGAACCAAGATATATCATGTACAGGTACAAACGCCCAATGATAAATGTAAACGTATTGTATACCTAAAATGTACCAATAAAAGAAATTTAAGGGAGAAAAATAAATTAGACAACATATATTGTTATATATTACAGTAGTAATGACACTGCACAATGCTTGTCTGCAAACAGATAATATGACCTAATTTTTAGAGTTGGTAAGTGAATAAAAGTAGGTAATACATGTGAGCTAGAGCTCCAGATGTGTTTCAGGCCCTCAGCAAGTCAGTGCTACATTATTCATAACTACAATGAGGCTTTGCATATAGACAAGTATTTATTTTATTTAGAAGGAACATCTTGTTCAGTGTTCTTCAGCACTATTTAAAAATATGTACACTTTTTCTATCATTGTAAAATATTGTATTAGTATTCATAGGTAAAATATTAGCCTTAAATGTGGGATGGTCAAATTCTATAGTCTCCAAATTTTCCAAGGATGGATTCTAAATATTCCTCCTGATAGAAGAAATTTTTTTTTTCTTTTCAAATGTTTTAAGCCAAAACGATAGAAGGGAAGGTTGGAGAACAAAGTTCTCTTTCTCCATTTAAGACTTTCTACGGTGCCAGGGTAGTCCTTGTCTTCTCTTAGAGTTGGCCATGCCCCTTAACTGTGATTACTTCAGGTATGCAGCACTAAGACAATGTGCAAAGACTGTTCCTCTGCACATTTGAATGTTTTCAAGAATAGAGAGATTTTCTAACATGAATACAGATCCAAAGAAAGTTATTGTTTATTAAAGTCTTTGGTAAAGAAATTTCCTTGTTCCTATGAAAATTACTGGAAGAGCTAGATTCCCTTTCCTTGGATATTTGTGTGCACAGATTCAAGGCCTAAAACTATTCCAATCATCTTGACATCTGAGGATCAGGCATATAGCCAGAGGAGATAACAGCTAAAAGAGATGCAGAGAAACAGAGCTGCGGAGACTGGATTAAGTCTGCCTAAGGACCAAATGCAGTATTGGTTCTAAGATCAGTGATTTTTCTCAAAGTTCAATGCCAGACTAAGAGTACCAGCCAACCTGGGAACTTGCTAGAATGCAAATTCCAGAGTCAAGACTACGGATTTACAGAATCAAAGACTGGGTGGGGCTGAGTAATCTGTGCTTTAAAATGCCCTTCAGGCCATTCTGATGCAGTCTAGAGTTTGAGAACCACGGGTTTAACCAAGTTTGAGTCTTATTTTGTTACTTGCTTTTCAAAAAATATAAAGATAACAACTAGATTTAGAGACCAATCATATATTTATTGAAAAAGATGACATGAAAATATACTCAAATGAACTAATGATGAACTAAAATTTAAAAATTCAAGAAAGAGAAATCATGATGTAACAGGATTGGAAGAATGCCCTGTTTTAGTAGTTATACCCTAGTGCCTTGGACCCAGGCTGCTGGGGTTCATATCAAATTTTCAGTACTTGTTTACTGTGAAATCTGAAAAAAAAAAAAAAAACAACAAACTACTCTAATCTATTCCTATGTAACATGTGGATGGTCCTAGTGCTGTTCTGAATATTAAATGATCACTTAGTAAATGTTAGCAATAATTAATACTGTATTATTATTATTATTATTAACATTCCTAGATAAAATATTCACTGTATCAGAGGAGTTCTAAGCAAAAAACCACATCCAACCAGAGATAGAAAGAAATAAGGTCTCACTCTTGTCTTTTCCCTCTGCCAGTCAGAAGGGGGAAATGATTCAACTGGCAGCTGTCCCACCACCACCCCAGCTCCTTCAGGGTAGCCTGGGGCGACTAGCCCTAGTGTCTTCCTGTCAACTTCAGAGGTTGCTCTGCAGGCCATGCTGACAGCAGCTTGGGCTATGCTTACAGCCTTGCCTACAGGGAGGACACCCATCTGCCCCGAGCTGCACCAGGAGCTGCTGTTGCTTCTCTGGGGAGCAGCTGGAAAACCACACATGACAGGGCAAAGATGGAGAGAAGGGATCAGGGATTAGTGGCCATATCCCCCAAATCCCCAAGCCCTAATGGGTAGTAGTAAGTATGGCCTGTCCTCCTGAAAGACTCATCAAAAGAAGGAGTAGCTTCAACTTCAGCCCCACCATTTCTAGGAAAACACAGTATGTGTCAATCATGCAGCCACTTCTCAAGTTTTTTTTTTTTTCCTGGCTTTTTTCTTTAACATGGTTTATTTGAGATTTATCATGTGATTGTTTATATCAATTTTCTGGGGTTTTAAAATTTTTTTTATTTATATATTTATTGGTACATTTTAGGTATACAATACATTTACATTTATCATTGGGTGTTTGTACCAGAACATGATGTATCTTAGTTCTTATTTTTTCTCCCATTACCTGTGCGCCCTTCACTCCCTCCACCCTTCCCTATTTACACAGACTTTGATTCCATTTTTTTTTTCTTTCTCATAATTTTTCCTTTCCTTTCTTCCCTTTCCCCTTCCCCTCCCACCACCCCTACACCTTTGGACCTTTTCCTATTTCAAATTATCAATTATTCATTTTAATCATTTTCATCCTTATTTACACTTTCAGTTTCTCACACTAGAGAAACTATTCCGGTATTTACACATGTGTGTCCTATTTATTTCACTTAAGAGTATGGCCTCAATATGCACCCCACAAAATCAGAATACACATTCTTTTCAGCTGCACACAGGTCATTCTCCAAAATAGATCACTTCTCAAGTTTTAAGGAACCATTACCATGATGGCTGTGGCTGTCCTAGATGCCCTTGCAGCAACTCCACTCAAGAAGTCAAGAAGGCTTGAATTACCGATCAACCCCAGATAATTTTGCCCCTCAGCCATTCCTTCTGACTCAGACCTGTAACCTCCAGATGTCCCTGTTCCTTTGCCATTACTCCCAAAGTCCTCAAATAGGTCTATAAAATGTATAAAACTGTGGAGGTGCAGGCTGACTCCACCTTCACGCAAGCAGAGCTCCCTCACACTGCTTGGGTCAGTCTAGGTAGGCTTCCTCCTGTGCTCCACTCCCTGTGCTGCAGCCTAGGTCCCAGTGACCCTTGCTCCAGTGGTCCTTAGAAAAACTCCAAGGGAGCCATAAGTTTTAGCCACTGAAGAGCTGATAGGAGTGGCTAGGAGCCACCAAGAGCCTACACTAAACCCTGGAACACTAAAGGCTGAAAGACACTGCCATTCAAAGCCCAGAGCCGCTAACATCAAGCAAGCTGCAGCTTGTCAATTTGTGATTTCTATCCAAACTAACCAAAAGAACCCTCAACAGATTGATGACAAACTGACTTGATGAATATCCTTTCAAAAATGTGGAGTTGGGCCCTGGGGATTTAGCTCAGTGGTGCCACCGCCTGCCTCGAAAGCATAAGGTCCTGAGTTGAATCCCTGGTACCAAAAAAAAAAAAAAGTGGAGTTTTGGGTAACAAATTATTCTCATGATGGAATTTAGATTCAAAATAAATAATTTTATTATGAAATTTGCATTTCATTAAGCAGATAACACTATAAAAACTGTTTGATAAAAAATCAATTTTAAAATTCTAATATAGCTCTTAGAATCTAATGTTATTTTTATTTACTCAGAAAATATTTATTAAGAGTCTAGTTATAAGGTACAAATAATAGTTTTTTATGTAAATCCACAGACACATCTCTGAAAAAGAACTAGAAAAACAGACCAGATGCTAATAGATCTAACTGTTTAGCATGTTTGTCCTTGGGCAATGGAACTGTGGGTTTATATTTCTCTTTATATAGTCTGTATTTTTAAAAAATATGTTTATGTTACTATTCAATGAAAGTACAGCTCTAAGAAGAAAATAAATTACTTTTCTTTGAAGGAACACAGATGTCTAACTAATCTCAGGGCATCCAGGTTTCATTTCCTACTCTTAAAACTGTGACAATCGGTTCTGCACTTCACAGCATTCAGTTCCTAAATTCCATATTTGTTTTTGTTCCTATGGCCAGATTCAGGGCAGAGCTCACTGCTAGAGTTCACTGCCTGAGTGCAAAACCAATGCATGTCTGACTTCCAGGGTGGAAATCAGTTGCGGATGCTTTTAGGGCAGAGCGTGAGCACCGAAACTCTGGCCAGCAGGCAGGTTCTTTCTGCTTGAGTGTTGTGGCTTCAGATTGTGAATGCACAGTAAGGCTGTTGACCAAATGTTTGAAATTAAAAATCTCAGGAAGACTTTAGATCCAGAAATCAGCGGAAGAGTTATCTCTCACAAGTATGTTCATCAAGTTAGATTCTCCTGGCCAGACTGAGAAGTATTAGGCAATTACGCAATCGAGAACCATGGTGACCAGCAATCACAAAGCAGGACTCTAACAAATAGTAATTTACAGATAATAACTGGAAAGTACACACATTAGAAAGTACACACATTCTAATTACTCTTTATTTACTTCACTGATTTATAACTATTCATTTTCCTCCCTATCCCTATCCCCAACGAGAATGGAGAGGGAAATTATGGTAGGCAATACAGTACAGTTGTTAAGAGCTTGGCTCAGTAATAAGACAATGCTACATCTGAATCCATTTTAATGAATGGGATAAAGGTAAGTTTTAGAGTTTAAGTGTCTTTGAGGCATTCAACACGGTTGTAAGAGCTAACTAAAGTAGTACACATAGAATGATTAACTCAATGTCTAGTACAGTGTAAGCATTCAGCAAAGGCTGATTTCAAATAATGCTCATTTTCTTGAGATATCTTTTTTCTATCTTCCCTGCAATCAGTACATAAGGAGTACAGAGAGCAGGTGTTATGGAAATAAAACCCTCCAACTATTTGTACCTTCTTATGCTTGTAGTGAAGAAGAGGCTGAAATAAAAGTGTGTGCGATGATAGCCAGACAGAAAAGTTTTAGTGATTCCAGAAATGCTAGGCTCATAGAGAACAAATAGCAAAAGGAAATTAGTATATTTGACACCAGTGTTTCTTAGTGACCTTGCTGAGGCCTTGTGTGGGCAAGCTAACAGTAGGAGGGGAGGATGTAAGAGGGTGCCTCATTAGGCAACTCTGCCAAACTAATAACAAAACTCACGAGAGCTCTCAGACCCTTACCTTCTTTCTCACCACACTGGTATTCAACTTCAAGCTCCATCTACCTCATCTTAGAGTATAAAAGGGGATGTTCTAGGCAAATGCTCCTGTAACTTTCAAGAGCCATCCTCTCCATCCTTGAAGTTAAACCTAAAGCAGGTGATTCCAATCTCCCTTGGATCTAGAATGAAGCAGATCTTCTGACAGTAGAAGGGTCAGACCAGACCTCCTGTGATGACGTCAGGCCTTACTGTTTTTCATTCACTCTTTGTTTACCCTTTAGTCTTTCAATTGTGCAAAAACCAGGAGAGAGAAAATCCAGGGTACGTCACCAGATTCCATCTTATTTCACACCTACCTCATATTTATAACCCCCAAGGGGAAATGTGGCTTTGATGACATACTTTAGTTAATATAATATTGAAAGAAAAAGCTTCAATACTATTTGGTGCCTTTTGGAAAGGGAGATGGGAAATTTGCAAACAACAAATGACTTAACAATGCAATTTTTCATTTTTATTTACTAGGCTCATTTGGAAATAATATGAGCAAGGTCTTGAAACCAACTTTAAAAATACATTGAGTCAGGCTGGGAATTTAGCTCAGTGGTTCTGCCGCTTGCCTCAAAAATGCAAGGTCCCGAGTTAGATCTCTGGTACCAAAACACAACAAAATAAAACAAAACAAATACATCGAGTGATAGAATGAAAATGACCTAAACAAATGATATATCTATTTTTTAAAATCCTCAAGGGGTCCAAAAGGACAATACTTTAAAAGTTAACAAGGGTACCTTGCTAATTAGGGTCTTCTCTCTTCCAGTAATACCGTCTCATACAAGCTCAACTGTGCCAAACGTCTACTGAGGTTCTCAGATTTTTTGTTTCCTATTTGTGCTCTGTTTTCTTTAAAAAGTAACAGTTGCACCATTCTTCCCAGCCCCTGTTTTTGCTTTATTGTGTGTTACATTTTACTTTTGATTAACGAATAGAATACCCGTGAAGGGAAACCTTGGATGGATTCATTTTTCACATAAAGTTAACATGGAACAATTAAAACCTAGCATAGAATCAGAGATCTGGAGTCAATTATATGTGTTTACAGCCCCTGTTTGGTAATGGATTTCCAATTTTATGCAAGATTAATTCTAAAATGTTCCCTTTCTTAAACAGCTAAAACTATTATTTGTACTCAAGTTTTTAAAAATGCAAAGATTCAGCAGGTATCAATGCCCAGAGGGAAAAATAAAATAAGATAACTCTATACCAAATACATTTACTGACTACAAAATTCTCATATACCTGGTTACTTCAAATTTACCCTCCTCAAAATTTTACCAGGTTTGAGGGAAAAGCAGAATGGAGCATTTTTCAGGAAGCATTTTGGAAGTGCATTAAAAGAAACAGTAGGGATGTTGAAGTAAGAAGATGAGCATTTTGATAAACAAAATGGGTTAGTTCTAGAAAGATAATTTACCTTTTAAAAATGTTTACAATTAATCCAGTCCAAATCAATGCCACTGTTATGATTTCAACATGTCCTGGTCCAGAACACCAGTTTAATGATTTCACAGAAGAGGGCAGGCTGTCTGCCCAGAGACCCCTCAACTGTAAGAACAGCTCTTTCCACAACAGTAGCCAAGTCCTTGCATATAGTATGATGTTCCTATGGGCTGAATTGTGTCCTCTAAGAATTCATGGTTGGCATCCTTCTCTACACAGACGAAGCATCACCCTGGACGCCTGCAACCCGGTGATCAGATTGCAAGGAGCTGACACAGTTATGAACACACATGGAGTTAAGGTGCATGGATCTTTGGGGATGCCTATAAACCCACGGCCAGGAGCAAGTCAGACTGAACTGGAGGATGGACAGTCCTGACTGTACATAGTCTGCTTGCCACAATCTCTGCTCGTCTCAATTCTGGGCATCTTGAATTACATCATGCGGTATTAAGTAGGAGAAAAAATAACATAAATGAGATGTACAAGTAATTCAAAAAGTCTGTATTTGATACTTTTTCTTTCCACTCTGTGAAAATAATCTTTTTCCATCTAATGAGAGATTGGCAGAAGGGATGAGGAAAAGCAAAGCAAAAGGAACAAAGAATTTACCAACTGGATGATCCAACTGTGAGTGATTGAATGTGTTGAGAATGTGCATTTCAGAAAGATTTTAGAGTGAAAAAAAATCCTAGAGAGAAACTCTTTAACTTCACAATTCATAAAATGTCAAGATTTTTGTGCTTTAAACTGTTCCATGATTGCAAACTACCTATGAGTTTAAAAAATACTTGAAAAAATCTAAAATGAGTTTTAAAAGTTTATTTGTTAATTTTGATACTAATATCATCTAAGATTCAAGTGAAATAAAGGTGTTTACCACTTCACTGGATTTTTAAAAGCAGAGTCAATGCCTATTAAAACTATTCCTATCCCTCTATGACTAAAAAATTAAAACTTCTGACAATAAGGTGATTAAACACTTATTATTTTTCCTGAAAATATATAAAAAATTCAGCCCTTTTAATTCGAAGCTTTTCCCCCAACACATTTTTGAGTAAGTTTTGTGTGCTGATTATTTTACAACAGTATGAAAGAAAAATTGGCAAGTCAATATAAAGGCTCAGGTATTCCATAGCTAGTTTCTCATATTATTAACTTCTTACTTAAGTATGGTGCATCTCCTACAATTGATGAGCCAATATTGGCACATTGTTATTAACTAAAGTCTATATGTTGTTTATATTTCCTTCATTTTTATGCAACATCTTTTTTCCTGTTTCAAGATCCCATCTAAAACACTACATTGCATTCAGTTATTACGTCTCCCTAGATTCCTCTTGGCTGTAACAGTCTCATAGATTTACCTTGTTTTTGATAACATTTACAGTTAGGAGAAGTATTGGTCAGCTAGTTTGAAGAATATCTTTCAAGTGGGACTTGGGTTGTATTTTTCTCATGGTTACACTGGGGTCATTATGTGTTTGGAGGCAGAAGGGTGCGAGGTCAATCTCATCAAGGACAAATGTTATCAATAAGAAAGTATATTAATATCATTGTTGCTGTTTGTTAGATCTAACTTTTATTTTTTATAAGTACATATTTGCAGTGAATGATTACATCCCTCATGGGGAGCTGGTACATGCACATTACACATCTTAACTTTCTTGTTCCTGTCCCCTCCCCATCTAGCTGAGGCTGTGTCCGTGGTGAAGTTGTCTCCTTCAAGCTGTCCACAGCTTCTCTTCGGAAGGTGTTCCCTCCAGCCCACACTGGAGGACCAGGAGGACAAGCTCTACCTCCTTGAAGACTGAGCATCTACACACATTATTTGGGGAATTTCTGCAAGACAGAATGTCTCTTCTTCATTTATTTACTTAGTCACTTATGTCAGCATAGATTCATGGAAATTTACTTTAGACTTTGAATGATAGTCAATTAGCACTTTATTTATTGTGGTTATTCATATTGCCCCAACTGTCACACTGGAAGCTCTTTCATTTGGCTCCGATGTCCCTTTGAAATACTCCCATCATTGTATTGTGTTTGGTTTTGCCAAGCACTTTCTTATTTTCTGGCACTGTGAATTGCTCCTTTTATGTAGGTTTTTTTTGCTCCAGTCCTAGAATCAGACTTTTCTCCAGGAAACCTTCATTCCTTTCATGAGAATGAGAAACTGAGCTGTAGGTGCTTGGTGTCTGTTCTTCTGACTTCTTGGCCCTCTCAGCTGACAGAGTAGAGAGCCACCTGTGCACCTGTGTGAATACTGTACATACATGTGTATCTGTAATTAATGTCATAGGTGACCACCTGTACCTCTATTAAGGTAAACCTGAGTTCATGTTAATGTCTCCAACTCTAATTCTATTTATTTATCTTTTTTTTTTTGGAGACAGAGTCTTGTTATATAGTCAAGGCTGTCCTTCAACTCACTGTGTAGCCTAGGCCGATCTTCACCTCCTGATACTCCTGCCCCAGCTTCCAAGTGCTGGTATTATAGGTGTGCATGATACCCAACCCTCCAGCTTTAATTCTTCATAGGTTATTCTAGCCCATTCCTCTTGCTTATATGTAACTTCTCATTCTGATGATGAGAAATGTTACTTCCACTCATCATCCACTTCCAATTGCAGTGTCAGTGAATTAGGGTATTAAAACTCCGACCCCTGTAAAACAACTACAGTGCAGTTAGACACAGTAATTTTTTTTTACCCCTTTCATGTAACATCTTACAGATTTCACTTATTTCCAGAGCTATTTAGGTCAGCAACTTACCTCCCTGCCTTTAGCTGGACTGTTTCTCACATATACAACACAGCTATGTTCTTCTGTCACATGGTATATTTCATCCTGGAATTACCTAATTCCCTACCTGATTTTTCCTTAGTTTGCATACAGTGACCTTTACTGTTTGCTATATATTTCTATGGATTTTGGCAGATGCATAGTGAACTATGTCCATAATTATATTACTCCCCTAAATAGATTCATCACCCTAAATTTTGCTTTACCTGTTCTATGATCCCTTTCTTCCCCTAAGCCCCTGGAAATCATTCACTATTTTACTTTTTTCAAAGTTGTGCCTTTTAAAGAATGTTTATAATTAGAATTACATACTTCATAGTCTTCCAGACTTCTTTGACATAGCAATATCCACTTAAGATCCTTCCATGGTTTTTTTTTTTTTTGTATTAAATTCTTTTATTGGTACATTGTAGGTATACAACACAATTACATTTCTCATTGGGAATTGTACATAATGCATCTTGGTTCTTATTTTTTCCCCATTCCTAGCTCTCCTTTCAGGCCCTCCACCCTTCCCTATTTACAAAGACTTTATTTCCATTTTTTCTATTTCTCATCATTTTTCATTTCCCTTCTTTCCTTTCCCCTGCCCCTCCCACTACCCCTACCCCTTTGGACCTTTTCTTCCTATTTTACATTATCGATTATTCAT
>NW_004624844.1:3532893-3590820 GCF_000247695.1 Heterocephalus glaber | reverse complement strand
ACTGCTTTCATTGTGTCCCATAGATTCCGATATGTTGTATTGTCATTGTCATTTAATTGAAGGAACTGTCTGATTTCTTCTTTAATTTCCTCTGTGACCCCCTTCCATGGTTTTTAATTGCTTGGTGGTGCATTTCTTTTTATAGTATCCATTTCTTCTGCATAGCATCCATTACATGGATATACAATAGTCTGCTTTGTTTAATACATTCACCCACTGAAGAACATCTTGGTTCTTCAAATCTGAGGCAATTATGAAAAAAACTGCTCTAAATTTGCATGCAGATTTTAGGATGTGCATAAGTTTTCAAATCAGTTGGGTAAATGCCTAGAAGCAGAACTACTGTGTCATGTGGTACAGCTATATTATCATTGAAAAAAACCCATCCAAACAGCTTTTCAGAATGGCTGAACCAGTTTGCATTCCCACTAGCAACCAATGGGTGTTCCTTTCCCTCCATCCTCTCCAGCAACTGCTATCGTCTGTTTTAAAAATATTAGCTATTCAAATAGGTATGTAGTGGAATCTCACTGTTGTTTTAATTTGCAATTTCCTTATGTCAAATAATGCTGGGTATCTTTTCACATTTGTTTGATATCTGTGCATCTTTGATCTTCCTATACATTTTAAATACTTATTGATTGTTAAAGCTGGATTTTAATATCATCTTTCTGTGTAAATATTGGATATTTTCCCAAGAAAAATTCATAAAATTTGTATTAGGTAGAAAATATCCTCCATACACTACTAATTTTGACACTGGCAGAAGAAATTTATCTTAGATGACTAAATTTGAATATTTAGCAAGTTATTTTATTTGCGGTGTGCATGGGATCTTAAACTTCTTTCCATATCCAAGAAGGAAGACCGTGCCTCATAGTATAACTGACCTGACGCTGAAGGGCAGGGGCAGCCTATGCCTTGTTTGTAACATTGCAATTGGCTTTGTGTCCTTGGACAGGTCCCTGTACCACATGAGGCCTTGGTTTCTCTGTGTGTTGTACAGTGGGGTTACAGCAGAAACCCCAGGTTCCTCTGAACACTCTAACAGTCTTTGTGTTCCTCAGCAGCCTCATACACTGACCTGAAACTCTTTAACACAATCTTCTTTCCTTTGACTACCTTTCTGCCTACTGATAGGTCTCCCACCACCTCAGCAGCTATTATGTATAGTAGCTGCCCTCTTCCTGTGGTGCCTTGCCCCCTCCCCTGTGTGACATCATGCCAAGATGGTTGCTCCCACCAAAGAATAAACCCTTCTTCCCAGCATGCCCCTGTTCTCACCTAGAGTAACCTAATACTCGCTCACCTCCTACCACCTAGTGACGTCACCGGCTCCTCCATTCCCTAGTCACTACCTCACTCAACCCCACCTCTGCCCCTACAAACCCCACCCCAGTCTCTATAAAAGACTTTCCCTGCCCCAGCCATATTGCTTTGGCTCTCCTTTGTTCAGAGACAGCCCGGCAGATCTATTCCCCTAATAAAGGCTTGTTGTGGCCTGGTCTGGTCTTGGTCTTTGGCCTTTTACCTGACACCTACCACAATGACACTTGATCTCCCCGACCTCGTTGTTAGTATCCTTTCCAAGCCACTCCATTAGTACACGGTAATTTCCTCTTGTTATTATTATCTTGGAGATCAGTTTCCCTTGTTCATTTTCTGTGTTTTAATTTTTTCATATGGCCTGGGAAAATTTTGCTCTATTTGAGAGTAATTAAATGTTATCAAAGAAAATTAAATACAAGTTAGTGGCTTTATAGTTTATGTAAAAATCACCTTGGATGGCTAAATAAAACTGGAATTGAATCCATTCCATCCCTTTACGAGTAAGACTTCTTAAGAAAATGTGGTTTTTGAAAAATTTCAGCTTTGGGGCTACTGTCTTTTCTAATGGACAATGTCCTAGAAGCAAAGAAACTGAGCCTGAAAAACAACAAACCACCAAAGAGTCTCACTCAGGATATAGTTGATAAATTCCTGTTTCCTTGCTGCTAAATGTATCCTGTTGCCTTGAAAGAATCGAATACACCTGCCGTGAGCAATTTTCTCTCCAAGGTGGGCTGGAGATTTAGCTCAGTGGTTCCTGTGCCTGCCTCGCAAACACAAGGTCCCGAGTTCAATCCCCTTTACCAAAAAAAAAAAAAAATTTCTGTCCAAGGAGTATTTTACTCATTCAAAGTTCACCATAGGTCACGCTCAAATCAGTCCTAGTATAATTCATATTGCTCGACACAGACATCCTTAACTGCTTCAGGATGTGTGACTAATTAGAAAAACATATACAGCGCAGGCGCCATATGCGACGCATACCTCCTACCCAGGTTGCTCGTGAGTTTAAGTCACACAGGTTGCCGTGTAGGTCACTAACTTCAAAGTCAACATCTGAGCAGGGAATTTGCTTGTGTATGAGGTGTACCTTCAGAGTTGAGGTTAGTCAGGTGATGGATGAGAGGAAAGCAGTGTTTCCCCTCAGGCAGAGCACTCTGTAGACCAAGGGCTATGTATTCAAAACCAGAAAAATAAAACTGTCCTTGACAAACAGCTTGAAAACGTGACTTTCCAATCCCACACAGAGCCTGGTGCTCAGGCCTTAATTTGGGGGTTTGAAGGTGTTTACTCTTTTCCCTACCACACTTGCATTTAGCTTCAGAATGAAGTTTGCCTCTCTCTGGCTGCCCAGATATATATTCATGGGTTTGATTGTATTTGAAATTCAGTATATGATTATTATTGAATTAGAAAAGGGAAAGGCAATAGACTTTGAGTAAAGGCTGAGGAGGACTCATCTTTGTGTGAAATGAGCGCTGATACCATAGCAGCCCCCGACAAGCATCTTAAATCAGCTTCTCTGATTTGCCCACACTGGGAGGGCCCTGAGACATTAATAGCTGGAATAGCTCAATTACTGTCAGGTGTAATGATACCCGGAAGGCCCTTAGGTTGAAACCTGATGAAGATGATGAGTTTATAACTATGGACTAATTCTCAACACAGATGACTATAACCTAAACATTAGGTCAACCATGAAAAGTCTCCAAGCCACACACAGTGGAGCACACCTGTAATCCCCGTACTCTGGGAGGCTGAGACAAGAGGATCATTCAACTCAAGCCCAGCTTTGGTAACTTGGCAACTTGGTGAGACTCTGTCTCAAAAATTAATAAATAAATAAATGAAGGAAGGAAGGAAGGAAAAAGAAAGGAAGGAAGGAAGGAAAGAAAGAAAGAAAGAAAGAAAGAAAGAAAGAAAGAAAGAAAGAAAGAAAGAAAGAAAAAGAAAGAAAGAAAGAAAGGGCGATCTCAGTTGGTAGCTCAGTGCAAAGACTTCAGGTTGAAACCTACTACCTACCCAACACACACACACACACACACACACACGCACACACACACACACACACACAAGATCTTCAAGAGGATTATGCCTTCCCTTATACACTAAGGGCTTGCTTTTCTTGTACAAACAAAACATCCTCCCTCGGGGGTCCAAATTTTTGTTTCTAAATTAGTCTACCTTTTCTTCAGCTGTGCAGAATACCTACTACTATTCTTTTGTGGAGTACCAACTTTTTTTCTTTTTCTAGAAAAATAAAAATAAAATGCTAAATTTTTATAAGAAAATTTGTAAAACTTTTTGTAGAACCTTTGTAGCGCTGTTTTAAACTCTTTATGTGTCTATTAACTCGTGTTACTTCTTTTATCAGGGCTCTTCCTGCTGTTTTCCAGGACATTCTCTATCTCGGAGCCCCCAGCAGCTCTGTGTTGGACTTTGAAAGCTGTCTTATCAGGAGAGTTTGCTTTCCTTCAGTGTTCTCTGGCAAATCTGGAATGTGTGTGGGGAGTGAGCAATCGTCTGGGAAAGGCTGCTCTGTCTGTGCTCTTGAAATCTCTCTGTGTCCCACTTGTGAACAGAGGAGTAAATAGCGTGTTTGCAGTGAGACATCTAGAGTAAGCTAAATTGGAAAATCTTTGCCCAGTGCATAGGAGCAAAGAGAATATGTATCTCTCTGTGAAAGAGCAATCATGGTGCTGTGTAAGAAATGTCACTACTATTGCTTACCACCATAAAGATCTACTATTGTTAATTACTCATGACCTACTATTTTGTTCCCATTGCTTGCACAAGGTGTGTACAGACTTTGTGGTCCCTAATTTAGCTCTATGTGTTCATTTTTCATTTCCCATCGCTTGGATGTGTTTTGCATAAATGGAACTCTGGATTTAAAAGTTTCTCTGTGTCTTTCCCGGTAAACAACATTAATTATATGCAGTTTATTTCATTTGGAATTCTATACTTGGGATCAGGAGGTGTCACAATTTACAATCTAAGAAACCACCTTAGCATCTAGTTCAGAAATAATTACTATTTTAAACCATTAATGAGTACTAAGCACTGTGTACTCATTATCTTGCTTAAACTTCACAAGACTCCTATGAAATGTGTACTATTCTTAATCCGATTTGATGTATGATCAAAGTCTACATTGACAATGCTAAATAACTCAACCACTAGGAGTTTGTAAAGCAAGTCCGCTAATTCCAGAATCTGGTCTTTATCACATAGCTATGTCTTACACACAGTGTTCCTGCTAACAAGATAAATTGACTTTTGAATATATTCTATATATTTTTCCTCTGGCTGAGGAATAGCTGGCAATTTGTTTTCCCATTCTATAGGTTGTCTCTTCACTCTGTTGGTTGTTTCTTTTGCTATGAAGAGCTTTTTAATTGGATATGATTCCATTGCTTGATTCTTGGTACTAATTCCTGTATAACTGGGGCTCTGTTCAGAAAGTCCTTGGCTACACCTATGACTTTAAGACTTTTACCTATTTTCTCTTCCAGTGGGTTCAGTATCTCTGTTTTAACAGTTAGTTCTTTGATCCAAATATTGCATGATTTCTTTCACATGAGAAATCTAAATTATAAACAAAGAGCAAACTAAAAGATAGACGATAGGAAGTAGGGAGACAGATCTTTCTCAAATGGATAGGGCATCAAGAGATGGGGCAAGGTGAGAGAGGAGAGGGAAGGGGACCAGAAAAAAGGAATTAAGATGTGTTATGTATGCAAAGCAGCTCCACACCAGGAATGTGAACACTGCAGGAACTGCAAACTTGAACTAGTAAAAATAAATGATAAATTAAATAAATAAATAAAAACCAAAAAATACCAAAAAAAACTCCACCTCAAATTGATGTTTAGATGGAAAGAAAACCTGACATTCTTTCTTCCTAGTCATGTACAACGAGTAAGGAAGAACATAGAGAAAAACAAGGAAAATACTTGTTCTGCCGCAGTAGCAGACCTCTCGTAGGTGTCTGAAGGCTGAGGGAAATGTGTGAGAGCGTACACTGAAAATGGTGCCTGGGGTCGAGGGGATGTCCATTGAGTGTCAGTACCCCTGGTACTGACCTAAACAGCTATACTTGGAAGATACAAAAATTATCAAAGATTTAAACGCTAAAACAGAAACAATTTACAAAACAAACAAACAAAAAAAGAAACAATTCGCTAGAAGATAGAATAGGAAAAACTCTTGAAGTCAGGGGTGTAGGCAAGAACTTTCTGAACGGAATCCTGGTTGTACAGGAAATAGTATCAGGAATTAACAAATGGGATCGTATCAAATTAAAGATCTTCTGCACACCAAAAAATAAAACCAACCAACAGAATAAACAGACAACCTAAAGAATGGAAAACTATTTTTGTCAGCTATTTCTCAGACAGAGGACTAATATCTAAAATATATAAAGAACTAAAGAACTTAGACCCCCCAAAAACAAAAGACCCAATCAAAAAATGGGCAAATGAAATAAATAGATTCTTCTCAAGAGAAGTACGCATGGCCAATAAATGCGAGAAATAAATGTTCAACATCACTGCCCATTAGAGAAACGCAGATTAAAACAACACTGAGGTTTCACCTTACCCCAGAAAGAATGGCTATCATCAAGAAATCAAATAATAACAAATGCTGATGAGGCCTCAGGGAAATAAGAACTCTTGCATTGCTGGTGGGAATGTAAACTAGTACAACCACTATAGAAATTAATATAGAGATTCCTCAAAATATTAAAACTAGAGGGCCGGGGATTTAGCTCGTTGGTTTCGGTGCCTGCTACGCAAGTGCAAGGACCCGAGTTCAATCCCGGGTACAAAAAACAAACAAACAAACAAAAATCAAAACTAGAAATTCCATTGACTCAGCTATTCCCCTTCTAAGTAGCTTTCTGAAAGACTTAAGAAAAACCAAACCATCATACCCGTATTTATAGCAGCACAATCCATAATAGCTAAATCTTGGAAAAGGCCTATATATTCATCAACAGTTGAGTGGATATAAGAAATCCAAAATATAAATAAAGAGCAAAATAAAAGATAATAAGAAAAATGGAAATAGATCTTTTGAAAATGGCAAAGGGATCAAGATCTGGAGGGAGAGGGAGAGGAGGGAAAAGGAAGGAGATGAAAGGAGAACTGAAATGCAGTATGTGATGATGACTCCAAGGAGCTAAAAGACTCATCAGCACAGCACGATGAGCATTCTAACTGCCAGTCCAGTGCTCTCTGTGTCAAATATGGACTGAGAAAAGCAATAGAGGAGACCAAAGAAATTTATAGTGGTTCTATTAACAAGAACTCCGAATGGTATCTTACTTGTGCTAGACCCAAGGAAAAATTCTCATTTCACTAATTTTCCTGCATAGGACTTTCTGCTTCTCCTGTTGAGTGAAATGACTTCCTGTTTCTTAGTAGCATTTCCATTTTTTTCTTTCTATTCCTTTGCCTTGTTTCCTACATTGGTGTATTCCTTCATGCCATTCACAATGAATTTCCACCCTGAGTCAACATCATTATCCAAACCACTTCCCTAAAATGAGATGATTGAGTTTATTTAGAAACTCCCATCTCATTCTCATGGCTTGGAAATCTTTCTGGCTGGTTTTTTTTTTTTTGGCCTTTTTATTAGTACATGTTTGTAGTACATAATGTTTGTATCCCTTGTGGGGAATTGTACATGTGCAGAATACTTAATTCTTTTTTTTTTCATCCACTTCCCTCCTCTCTCTTCCCCTCCCTTTACCTCTTAACCCATTTCCCCTTTTAGAAAGATCTGCCTCTTTGTTCCCTACCATCTATCTTTTGTTCTTTGTACTTGAGGTTTCTCACATCAGAGCAACCATGTGATATTCAGGTGCACATGTCTGATTGGTTCACTTCACATTAGGGTCTTGGGGTTTTCTGGTCATTTTAAAGCTTTTTTTCTCTTACTGGGTGACTAGTTTTATACCCTGGGCTTTTACTACATAGCTTTGATACTTTTTCTTAAATCTTGAAAGGCATCAAAGATAGGCATAACCTGTTGAGCACCTAGCCAGGTAACTTTATCTTCATAACAATCCTTTGTGATTTAAAAAAACAACAAGCAGAATAATAACCAGCCTCTTGTTGACCCCAACACTGCTCTGAGCTCTGTAGATCTACTTGGTTATTGGCCATCACAGGCCTGTCAGAGAAGAGCCATCACTCCAGGGTAAATGTGAGCAAACTGGCAGAGAGCACTGCATGGGCTGCTGAAGGCCAGCAGTGGGGAAGCTAGATGTGAGGGGCAGTCTGAGTCCCTCTGTATCTTTTCCATTAAGCTGGGCTCCTCTCTTATTCTGTAAGACTGTGCTTGAGTGTGCATGCTGTTTTCTAAAAATAAAGTCATTTATATTCACTATTCCCTGATCTAGAAAGTGTTATTAGAGCTGGACATGTCATTAGTAGGAATATCTGGTCTGACACTTTGATTTTACAGTGAGGGAAATAGAAGCTGAGGGACATTGAGAGACTGCCTAGAGGCAAGTTAGACAGTGTGCCTGTCACTACGCGCTTGTTTTCTAAGCTTGCATTCTACTTTTGTTTGTTTTCACATTTTTAATGACCTATAAGAATTGAATTTGCCAATCCTGAACATTGAAATGTATATGTTCTCTACATAGTCATTTTTGTAACCTCCCTATTTCAATAACGAATGCCCGCATTCTCTAACTGATAATTTTAAAACTTCGAATTGCAGCTGGGTGGGTGTGGTGATGCACACCTCTAATCCCAGCAATTTAGGTAACTTGGGTGATCGAAAGTTCAAAGCCAGCCTGGGCAACTTAGTGAGACACGGTCTCAAAAATTAAAAAGCTCTGTGAATGTAGCTTACTGCTCTCTGGGTTCAATCCTCAGTGTTTCCCTTCCCTGCAGAAACTTTGAATTACAAGTCCATAACTAAAAAATCAGAAACTGAAAAAAACTATATAAAGACTATCACTTTTCAGAGGCGAAATGAATATTAATTTTGTTATCAGAAGACTGATAAAATCCAGAATTTTTTAGATGAGTATTACAGGGGTTATGAAAGAAAACCTTTACCTCATTACTGTTAAAATGACCATATAATTGGCCTCTGAATAAATCACTGAAATGTATAACAGCACTTTCTGTGATTTATAAAGCAACAGATTAAACATGCCAAAATTTACTCCGTTTCATAGATCTAGTGTCCATTGCCCTACTTCCAAAAGAAATGCCCTCAGAACAGTTATTAACCATAGATCAAAAGGCTAACATATACACCAGCAAAATAAAAGTACTAGATTTAAAAAGTGAATTTATATCCATTAGTAGTTCAGTCTTGGTTCCAGGCATGTTGCTATTCTACCACATGATTATCAGAAGATAACTGCTATTATGTGGGAAAAAAACGAGTAGAGGTGGGGAGGGAACTTACTCTACTTCCTTCCACTCCTGAGGAAGGTGCGTATGCCATAAGGAATTTAGTAAGAGACTAAAAGGATTAAGTTAAGGAGAAAAACAGTTCATTAAAAAAAACCCATGTGCAATGGATGACATACATTTTCAAAGCAGTATCCAGTATATTATTCAGTGTCGCTCAGGCAAGACATTAGACTTCTATTATACCAGGAGCCAGATAGCTTGACAATAGACAGCCGCTATGTTCAGCTTACCATGTGCCTGGTAAGAGGAGCAGTAGAACTGATGTTAAGACATTTGACTATCTATCCATCCTACCTAATCACTCATCTGTGTATCAGTCATTCTACTTGGGTCACGCTGTGTACAATTGTATTACCTGCCCTACATTCCAGTATTTAGTCAATTTGCTTCTGGAATAATCACAAAACATCACTTAGGCTATTCTAAGGCTGCTTATGTTTTTAAGAAATTTGGTTGAATCAATTAGGAAATCCTCTCCCTCATTTTTATGAATATACTATTTTTTGGAAAGCATTATAATTTATTTCTCTTAGGAAAGTAGCATGACATTTTTTTCTGTGTATATATGTGCAGAACTTTGCACTTTTGATTATCTCCTCTCTCCTTTCGCTGTGTCCTCAAACTCAGTCCCTCATTATTCTCCCAATCAACTTTCCCTTTCAAGAGCTTTTCACATGCCCAACTCCTTTCTGTCTACACACACACACACACACACACACACACACCTCTTATTCCACTCTCCTCTCATCAATCTCTGTAAATCTTGCTATCTCACATTCCTTTTAGAAAAGGTAGTAAGATATTTAAATATGCATACGCTTCTCAACCTGCTCCAACCTCAAACCCACTCTGCCTAAACTACTCTTGCTGAAGTTAGCCATGGCCAAATCCAATCTCTATCTTATTTGACATCTCAGCATTCAACATGGGGATCGTTCTGTGCTTCTTGAAGTAAGTCATGCCCTCCCCAGCCAACACACTGCCCTCTTTCTTCAGTTTTTTTGCTTTTCCTCTGTTTTCTCCTCCTAGTCTCCTTTTGCATGTTTTTCTCCTCCAACCCATGTTTGAGTGATGGAATTCCTCAGGGCCCTGTTTGAAATGCTTCCCTTCCCTTTTTCACTACACTCACTTCCTAGGCAATCCTAACCACTCCTGTGGTTCAGTTACGACTTTGCACAGATAGCTCCCAACATATATATATATGCATCCCAAACCCAGATTTGGAAATCCAGAGCATTCATCCAATTGCCAGTTCGATGTCTCCACTTTGATATGACACGATCATATCATGAAACCTACCAGATCCAAGTATCAACTCAGTTTTTCACCTAATCTTTATTTGGCCAGTGTTTCCCATTGAAAGATGCGTCACACATTCCCTGGTGGTCTTGCCAGAAACCAGGGATCAGGGCTGGACCGAAACACAGGCAATAACAAAGCACTTGTTTAACATTTGTTTAGTGAGTTTCCTTGGGCTGCCATAACAAATTACCACAAACTCAGTGTCTTGAAACAATAAAATGTTTTTTCTTACAGTTCTTGAGGAAAGAAGTCTGAGATCAAGATATCAGCAAGGCCCTGCTCCCTTTCAAGGCTGTGGGGAAGAATCTTTCCTGGCCTCTGCTAGCCCCAGGAGGTGGCCCCAGCATTCCTTGGCCTGTGGCTGAATCGTTCTAATCCCTGCCGCATCTTCACAAGGCCCTTCCCATGTGCATTTGTATCCATTACTTTTCTTATAAAGCCATCAGTCATTGGATTTTAGGCCCAGCCTGAATCCCGGATGATTTCATCTCGAGGTTCTTGACTGATTGCATCTGCAGACTCTGGTTCCAAGTAAGGTCACATTCAAGGTCTAAGCAGATGTGAATCTTTGGGGGACACTTCTCCAGTTTCTACAGCTGAATGGAAAGAAACACATTTCAGACCTCAAAAAATATAGATAGAAACATATTTATTGATTGATTTACTTCTACTGGCCAAAAAAACCAAACCAAAACAAAAAATTCTGGATTGAGGGGTGAGGAGAAAATGATGAAACCCTCCCCAAATTTCCAGTGTTTGTTCTTCTTTTTGTACCAAACCTAATAATTTACTGTTTGGTATGCAAAAGGGTTTTAAAATTCTGATCACTAAAAAACAAAAGTGTATTCCCAGGACATAGGACTAGGTTTCAAGTTTTAACTGGTTTTAAGTGCTAATTTTCAGCTGACTGCCTCAAAAATATGTTCAAAGATAGGTCTCCAATAGCAGGAAATTGTTTTTCACTTTCACTCCTGTGAACTTCAGCAGAAGTGGGCTATGTTTATAGCTCACTAACGCAGTTAGCCATGGGGTTTTGGGGTCTTGGGAGGATGGACACCCCGCATATGCCTTGAAGGCCCTGTGAGTCCTATCTGTCTAAGGTCACCCTTGGCATCTCCTCCCTTGCTCCCAACACCCAATCAATTCCACTGGTATCTTCTCTTCATCTCTCAAATTCATCCACTTCTTTCCATTGTCACAACTTTAGTCTAGGCCACCATCTCTGTCTACCTGAGCAAGCCCAGTGGCTTCCTAACTGGTTGCCACAGATAAATCTTACAAAAAACAGCATCAATTTTTCTGAATACAAGTTTGATCACTTTACTCACCAATTTCAGTAGCATCTCTTAGAGACCTTTCTAAAAAGAAAGGTTGGGCATGTTGGTTTCTAGGCCCCCAAAACTCTCTAGCATCATTTCTTACCAGATTCTACCCCACTGTATATTCTTTGTGCATTTCAAGCTCTTTGTAATCTACCCCAGGTCCTTTGCACTCCCTTTGCCTGGTATATTGCTTCAGAATTTAAAAGCACATGATTTGAAATCAAGCAGATCTACATTCAAGATCCTAAATTATCATTTAGGAGCTTTTACTGGTTGTTTAATTTCTCTGAGTCACTTTCCACATGCACGAAACATGAAGGAAAGTAATATTTCTAGGGCTAATATAAAGATCTGATAATAAAATGGATATAAATTTTTACAAGTTGCATAGGACTATGTCAATCTTATTATGATCATTATAAGTATTCTAATAGCAGTCTCCAGCTGAAGATATTGAATCTCAGTTTAAAGTACAACATAAAAACAATGTTATGTTGAAAGGTCTGTATGAATATGTAAATGCTTAGAGAAAATTTTAATTTTAAATGATTGTGTGCTACTTAAATGCTTATTATAATAGCTTGTCAAGCATATGTTTCCAGCTACTATTTGAATAAAGTACCACAAGTGCAGAATTGGAATTAAAAGTCTTATCGCATAAACAGAAAGTGAAATGCTTTCCCTTTGCTATTTGGTGTACATTGGGCTGACCCATACATGTTGGTTTGTCCAGATTTCTCAGGTTTAGCACTAAAAGTTCCATAGCCTGATGGCCCTCCTAGTTAATCACCATAATGTAAAACTAAGGTGCGATGGCTCAAAACGTCTACCTGCAAGAGAAGTCCTTTCTATCGCTCATCCAAGGCTCTCATTTCTTCCTGATCATACAGTCAGGAGGTTAGTGTGCAGGGTTCCCTGAAGCATATGGATATGAGTCAGGAGCAGGGACATAGTGCCGGGGCTGGTGTCTGCTGAAGCCCTGAGGACAGGGAGTGATGCTAGTGGCTTAGGAATCTGCCCTTGGAGGGTTGTGAGTAAATGACAGGATCTGAGAGCAGAACTCAGCTGCTGTAGCAGACACAAGGCCACAGGTAGCATCCTACTCAGAGCAGGGAATGGAAAGTGCTCCCCTATCTCCCGTAGTAAGTGGGGAAATCTCTGTTTATCTGGCAGAGCAGCCAGACCTCATATCTTACAGCTCTCTTGAGTCCTGAGGCCTCCCAGGCAGCAAACAGTGCAAATCAAGGGTTCATAGTGGTGCCCTATGGGGCACCGCTTTGCTGCTCAACAGCTCTGAGATGTCTTATAAGTGCTAGGAGTTAGGGATCTCAAACAGGGAGATAGGGAATGAACAGGGAAGCACTGCCATGCCCCAAATCTCTGAAGGTTGAACCCAAACACAGCAAGGCAAGATCCTGTGTCCCAGTGGCGGCTACTGGAGCCAGAGCAGAGGCCTGACCCGGAGATTCCGAGGGAAAGGGCAACCTGCACAGGGCCGCACGTACTTGTGGGCTTCCATGCCCTAATGGCAAGAGCCTAGTATTTGGTTCCCAGCCTTCGCACCTCTTACTATGGCCACGTGTTGTCCTCACTACACTCTTACAGCACCATCTCTCAAACCCCTCTCCTCTTCCCAACTTCTTCCTCTCCTGGGGAACATTTATCTTTGAAAAGTAAGGGATTCTCTCTTTATATTTCTTGTTTTAAAGGAGGACACCTCAGTGATTGGTAGTGATTTCCTGTCTCCATTGATATTGTGACTTATTGTTAATTCATCTTCTAAAGAAAAGAAAACAAGCCTTTAGTTTACTCTCTGTGGCCCTTCTGGTAGGGCCTATATTACATCCTAGTAAATCATTGATAGAAAAACTGGAACCATGGCAACAAAGAAAACATCAAGGTGAATCCCGAGTTTTTACAGCAGAAGAACTGTGTGGTAATAACGTTTCTGAAGTGAAGACCCAAGATTCTTCAGCTCCTTTTGTCATAAACACCCTTGGTCGGGGTCCAAACACAGATTTCCTTTACGCTAAAGTCCCCACCGTGATTGAGTAGTGTCTACAGGGGTGTGGGGTCATTAACTTCAACACTACTAGTCCATTGTCCTAGGTTTTTACCACTTTGTCAGAGCCCAGCCGCAATTAATCTGATGTTCTATGTGGCTGCTATTTGCTTGTTTTTCTTAGTCCACAGCTTGAGGCATTCATTTGTTTATTTTGGTTCTTTTTAAAAGGCCCTCTTTGTAGTGTTAGGCAGTGTAAGTACATGGAGTGGAACCAGGAGTTAATGTGTAAAGTTTTTCATTTTCGAAGAGTTTCATTTCAAGCTAACTCTGGGTCACATGTGCAGGGAGTTCAGTTTTTGTTTGGACAGAATGCTTAGGCTTGGAGAGAAAGAACAGGAAGTGGGACATTCCAGCCCCTAGGCAGCAGCTTCTGCTTGTTAAACCTTCCTTGACAATAAGGTCACAGACATTTAATAAGGGCGGCCCTGGGAAGTAATTTACAAATTATATACTAAGAGCAACAACTTAGAAAGTTTATTATTAAACTAAGAACAATATGAGCACACTAGCAGAAACCAGGTTGTAAAATGAGCTTCCCCCTAACCCATGAGTCAGGAGGCTCTGTTGGTGAGGGGGAGGGAAGGGGGTCTAATTTTAGATGGGAGGAGAAACCAAGACCAGCACTGGAATTCCACTTCCTGGAAATCAACTGCTTGGACAGAGGACACTGCAGAGAAGTGAAAAATGCTGCCAGGTTGTGAAGGTTGGAAACCAGGAAGCAGAGCAGTGAGCTCCCCTCAAGGACACAGGAAACACATTCAAGTTTCAGCTAGGAAGCAATTTTAGAGGACAAAATCAGCCATCAACCCTAGATTGGTGTTTTCTAAATAAGGAATGAGACAAAGGACAGCAGGCCGAGCCTTAGCTCTCGAAGATGTGCCCAACAAATATGGGCACTGGGGTCGCAGCTACCTTCTGGTCTTTCCTGAAGTCTGGGGTTAATAATTTCTTGGCATTAAGAGACTGCTTCTTGCTTCTTTCATCCATCTCTGGGCAGTTCTCAGTATACATTTTACAGCATTTCTTCACTGCCCTAGGACCTTATAAGGGCCTGGCTGAGGAATTGACAATTTCACCAGCCATGACCTTTCTCCTACACCCAGAAGGAGCAGCACTATCACGGGAGATGGATGCAAACACCATCTAGGGTCATGATGCTCAGTTCGTGGTTAACTTGGCCCAATTTCTTAATTATTCTCATATTCAGATTCAACTAGACTGTCAACATCTTCAAAGAAAAAAGATAATGGAAAATGTATTTTGCAATTATAAACATACTTCATCATCCTAATGCTTCCCAAAGAGTCTGCACGTACCTGAATCATACATTCTAACCAGGCCAAGAAATCCTTCACGGGGTAAAAATGGAAACCGCTAAGTTCATTACAAAGCACAGCTGCTTGGGAAATTAATGGACTCTTATTGATGTTCTTCATCTTCTTCTTCCTCTTTTCTTTTTTAAGCAAGAATGATGAGTCTCTCGAATGAGACGATTTATAGATCCAAAATTCCCCTAGTCATGCTCTAGTTGTTACTTGTAAGATGTTGGCCTATTCTTGGAGCCACAGAGCATCCTTTCTGCCCTTGGAGCACGTTGCTTTGTTATTAGTAATGCCATTTGAGTTTGTGCTAGGAGGAAATCCAATGGCAAATGAAAGGATTTCTCCTTTTCATGAATTAGTCTTTCTTTAGCACACCATCAAAAAAAGCGAGGGCACTGCTAATTTCCCAAATCTTTTCCAGGCTGGCACCAAATGGATTCAAGTAAATCACTGGATGCCTTTATCTCTGAGTGACTCATGCCGCTGAGAGCCAGCTTGATGGGTTTGAAACCCAGCTTAGCTCTCACTGCCTCCTTTGTCTTTTTATACAGCACAGCTAGGTTTAAGTGAACTCATAAGTTGCATTTGAACTGCACGGCTTGTTATGAGTTATCCCTTAAAATTTCAGCTGCCTAATTGATTGCATCTATTATGCTGATTTTTTTGTATAATTTAAGATATAATCTTGACATACTTCTGGAAAGTTATGACTGTGGTATAGACCCATAATGTAGTATATCCTCATAATAAAGAACATGTTTTCTTTTTAAGAGAAAGGCATAAGCTAATTTTTTATTTGCTTTAACACATTTTTAAAACAATGGTATACTTAAGAAAGCACACTTTTTTCTTCCAATTTTTATTTTTTATTAGTGTGTTTGCAGTACACAATGATCATAGTCCTCGTGAGGAGTTGGGACAGGTGCATAACTCATCTTAATGCTTCATCTTCTTCTCCTCCCTTCCCTCCCCATTCCCTCTATCTCTTTGTTTCCTCCCCATTTATCAAAGATCAATTTCCCTAGTTCTTATTATCTGTCTTTTATTTTGTTCTTTATTTGTATTTTGAGTTTCTCACGTAAGAGAAACTAAGTGATATTTAAACTTGTGCATCTGATTTATTTCACTTAACCTAAAGGGCCTTACAACCTGCATTCATTTTCTCACAGATGACTCTAATAGAACAGTACTCCATTATTTATAAATACCACACTTTCTTTACCCATTCAGCTGTTGATGGACATACAAGTCTTTTCCAAGATTTAACTATTATGAATTATGCTGTTATAAACATGGGAATGCATGCTTCACTGTAATATATCTAACTCTTTGGGGAAGATATATAGAAGGGGAATAGCTGGGCCAAAGGGAATTTCTAGTTTTAGTTTTCTGCAGAATCTCCATACTGATTTTCATAGTGGTTGTACTAGTTTATACTCCCACCAACAAAGTAGAAGGTTTCCTTTTTCCCCCATAGTCTCTCCAGCCTTTGTTAGTGTTTGATTTCTCGATGATTGCAATTCTTTCTGGAGTGAGATAGAATTTTATTTTCATTTTAATTTACATTCCTCTAATGGCCAGAGAAGGTGAATGAACATCTTTATATTGGGCATTTACCTGTCTTCTTCTGAGAAATGTCTATTCATTTCAGTTCCCTGTGTTTTGATTGTGTCTTTTATTTCAGGAGGATCTAATTTTTCTGAGTTTCTAGACATAAGTCCTCTGTCTGAGGAATAACTGGCAAAAAATTTTCCCAGGAAAGCAAATTTAATCACATTTTAGTCTAACATTATAGAAGAGAATTTTATACCTGTGATGAAATGCAAAGAAGGAACTTAGCTGGATGTTAAAAAATGAATAAAATCTAAATTATTTTCTCAAACAATATAAAATTCTCTAACAATGTAAAATCACCTCTATTCTTGATCTTGTGAAAAGAAAAAAAATGTTTAATTTCATACTAAGAGTATTGTCTCTCCTTAATTAGAGAAATTTTAAGGATTTGGAAACTTAAGGTTGGACCTCCTATATATCAATTTTTGTCTCCTAATCCTATATTCACTTCCTCTGAGTGAGTATCTAATGAAACAGTACAGATTTTCAAATGGTCTTAAAGATCAATGCCATCTTTTGTTTAGATAACTTTCCTCATGGGGTTGATAAAAATCACGTTTCAGAGGCTGCAAGCAATGTGAAATTAGTATTCCACCAATCCTTTAATTTACTAGATCAAAATCAATTTCAACTGAAGAGCCATAAAGATAAGCACTATCAACTCACTAAGCCATTGTCACAAACACAGGGACTGAGCAATCCAAACAAGTTACATAACCAGGTAAGCCAGAGATTCACTCATGCTTCCTCACGAAGGAAAATGCTTACACCTGTTTATATTTTAAATGAAACAACAAATACTAACATTTGGTTATTTTAAACATTTGTCCAGTTCTTGTATTTATTTGAGACTCTGATAGTAATAAGTGTAATTTTCTTTCAAGAATTTGAAACAACACATTCAATAAAAAAAAAATCTTTAAACTTTAGACTTAAATAAGCTACATTTTAGCAACAAAGAACAAAGAGTTTTAGAGGATTTTAAATGAGACAGAAATTGACATATTTTTCAACCATGTTTAGGTACTTTTGAAATGTGTAACCTCAAGCAAGTGCCTCATCCCCTCTGATTCATGTTTTCACTTATTAAAAGTGGGAAAATGGATCTTATTTCATGATTCTATTGTCCAGATTAAGTGAGAGAACATATTGAAAGTTAGTCATACATGCTTGATCATAGCACACACTCAAGCAACTAGGGAGAACTCTCCATTTATAGAATTCAAGTATTTAAAAAAACTTATCTGAATACTAGCTGATGTTCTACAGTCACGTGCCGTTCTAAAACAGAAATAAATTGTGTCTGGTAACAGCCCGATTCTGAGAAGGGGGCGATGCACAGTCATCAGAACGGGCATTGTGACAGTTGGAGATGTTCGGACCCACCCTGGAAGATGATGTTTGTGAGACCCAGGAGTGTACTGCATGCTACTATTCCCCCCAGGACTGCAAAACAAGGAGTTCACTTAAACATTCTCTCCTTTCCTATGCTCCAACTCCTTCATATCAGCTGACTTTTCCTGACCTAAGTTAGTCATGCAGTATCAGGGGCAGCATAAGATTAAACAGATGTACTAATGAGGAAAAAAATACTGTGAGATGACAACAATTTAGTTACTGAAGTTCTGCAAAACAGGATGCTCTTTCCACACCACCTCTTCCTCTCATTCACTGGGGATGACAAGTTGCAGTGCTTTGGTGCTTGGCAAATTATCATCCCAGAAGGAACTTGGCATGTCAGTGAGTTAGAGGTATGCGTTGAGATTACTTTGCTTCGTTCCAGAGGTATCCAGGGTATCAGGAGAGAACACAAAAGTGTTATTAAAATCCCCTGACAGATCTAGCTATCTGAGAAGAAAGAGTTAAAACTTACAATAGTTAGTATTATAAACTCTCCTTAAAAGAATTCTAGTTGTTAAGTAGCACTTGAGAAAAAATCATAAAGAACTGAAAGATCTAGCAATCATAAATCAGCAAACAATGGCACCCAAGTGTCTTGGGTAAGCAATCGACATTTGATCATTTTACAGTCAACAAACATTGCTGAGTGGCTGGCTGTCTTGTGCATGAGGCTATGAGGGTCACATGGAATGCACTAATATGAAGCAGTCTGACCTCAGAGTCTATACTTTAATGGTGGTGACAGGTAAACTAAAAATGTGTAATATTTTAATGCTGTTGAGCATTATAACACTTATTAAATAGGGTGACTAAAAGAGCAATCTTGCTTTAGAGGTTTTGAAGAATCTCTAGCAGGTATAACACCAGACATGAGCCTTATGGATGAACAGGAGTTATCCACTGATAAATAGGGGAGAAAAGGCCCTGCCAAGAATATGGGCACACATGAAAAGAGCCTTACATGTGAGAAACAGCATGTGCTAGGACGAAAAGACAAGTCAACATAGAAGCTTAGAGAACAACAAAGAGCAGGGAGAAAGAAAAGCAAGCTACAGTTTGTGGAGGATGTTATTTTCATAGTAAGAATCTTAAAGGGCTGAGGATGCAGCTCAGGAGCAGAGCATCTGCCTGGCAAGCAGCCTAGGTTCAATACCCAGTGCTGCAGAAAAAAAAAATCTTAAATATGGTAGGATAATATAAACGAGGAAATAATATAAATAATATTGCAAAAGCTCATGTAAGGAAGCATGTTGGATCACCTGTGTATTATAGTTAGATCCTTCAGACAACACTGAGGAGAAGCCATTAGGTAGAAAAGGAGTGGAGGAAGAAAGAATAGTTAGAAAACTCTTGCACTGATCCAAGGAAGAGATGATGGAGACTAGAACTAAGATTGTAGTAGTAGGAATAAGAAAAGAAATTCATTCCGGCCGTGTTTGGAGGCAAATCCAGCCAGTCAAAACAAGTGATAGGATTAGGAATGTAAAATGAGCTTCTGGATTCCTAATTTCAGTAATTAGGAGTTTGGTGAAGTCGGCAAAGGAAAGACAATATGCTAAGGGGAGTCAGTGCAAGAGGGAAGATGAAAATCCAACAGGGCGAATGGCATTTGAGAGGCTGTGAGCTGTCTAGGTGGCAGTGATCAACAGGAAATGGATCTGGACATCTAAAATTTAAAGGAGAGTTGAGACTAGATACAGATATGGACAGGGAGGGCGTGTGGGGAGGCATGGAAGCCTCGAGGAAGGGAGGGGATGGGGAGGAGAAGAGGAGAGGGAGAGAGAAAGACAGAGAGATTAACAAGTAGGTATTACTTCATCAATAGGGGTTTTTGCCTTAATCCACTTGGGCCATTATAACACAAATACCATAAACTGGGTGGCTTACAAGCAACAGAAATGTATTTCTCGTAGTTCTGGAGGCTTGGAAGTTCAAAATCAAAGTGCTAGCAGATTTGGTGACTGGAGAAGGCCTGTTATGTACAGTTGCTATCTGTGTCCTCACATGGTATGAGGAGCAAGGCAGCTCTCTGGGCCTCTCTTACAAGGGCAATCATCCCATTCAGGAGGGATCTACTCTTGACCCACAAAGGCTTCACCTTGTAATACCTCCACACTGGGGACCAGGTTTCAACACGTGAGTTTTGGGGAATACAAACATTCAGACCATAGCAATTTTTCTTCCACTGAAGCATCTAGAGTGAGAAGAGCTGTGAGTGGAGGATGCAAGCCAAGGGTATGCAGCCTCTATACTGTAGGTGGAGGAAGAGGTTGGAAGAAGAGGATGGTTGGAATGGTACAGGAAGAGGTAGGGGGTGTAGTTTTGTGAATATTAAAGAGAAGAGAGGGTTTCGAAAAGTAAACAGGGATCCATAGCATAAAATACAGCACAGGTGAAGGCTGAAAGTATCAACTGGACTTGGCAATTGCTAAAGCAATTGGTGATCTTGGGGAGAGCTATGGCATCAGGGTAATGGAAGAGGAAGTCAGAAGAGACAATAAATGTAGAAACAGGAAGGAAGCAAGTTGAGAATCTGCTTTCGAGACATGTAAAGCTCTCACAGTACTGTAGGGAAATCAGATGGAAAAGGGGTATTTGCTTATGGACTGTAAAAGATGAGATTCACTTGACACATTAACAGTTGAGAGGCACAAAGATACATTTTCTTTTATAAATAAGATCGAAGATATGGATTAGTAAAAGCCGATGCTTTCTTATAACTCATTTAAATCCACAATCCCTTCCCCACCAAATCTATCATCTAAATGCCTAGCAGCCTTCAATTTGGACTGATTGTACTTTTCCTGACTTTTTCAGCCAACATTTCTCCTGGCACTATGAATAAGCTATGAACGCAAGCAACATAATGGGGAAGGAAACGGGAGCGGGGGAGACAAGGCCCTGAAAAATTCAGACTGGGTAATCACTCACAGAAGGGGTCCGGGTTGGCTGGTCAGACTGTAACAGAGCCAAGTTGGCTGGCTCATTTGAAATGTATCCAAACTGCAATCTCTCATGCTAGACAGCACAACCCTAAAAAGTCAAATGTCATAAAGTATGGGCTTGGTCCAGTCGGAGGATTACTTTTTCCCATCGAGAAGCCCCATTATGTATGAGGAGTGCAGGACAGCAATGGCTTAATTATCTCATTTCCCAGCAGAAGCTGACACCTAACAATTACTGTTTAGCTACACACCTTCAAGTGTCAGGTCTCCACCGAGAACACCCAAAGATGGTGAAATCCCGTCCTCTGACAACACTGCTGGGCGTGTCATGCTGCCTGTGGCTGGCACAGTAGCTCTGCCCAGTTTCAGGTGGCAGATACCTCTTCATTATTCCTCAGATTGAAATACCACAGCAAAAGCAATCCAGAAAGTAAAACTTCTTTTTGCTGCTTACCTGTTATTTCTGGTTATTTTATATGTTATGAACAATTATTTGAAAGTAACCCCTAGGGACTGCTAGCATCTGGCATATAAGCTTTGAAGCAAAAAACAAAAAACAAAAACAAGACCAAGAAGAGAACCCACTTTATTGGAGATACTTTTCAAAGCTGTCTCGAATTTTTTTCAGGAGAAGACAGTATGTGAATAAACTGTAAATCCCAAGAATGCTCAGGTGTAGATACAGAAATCAACTCCTGACAAACTCAGTGACAAATTAGAATGTGATTAGCAAACTGGAGAGAATGCACAAGACTGGGAATGTTATATTTTCCTGGTGATTTCTAGATGTAAGTGGAAGTCCAGTGGTAGATCAGTCTTTTGTTTCTGAAAGATAGGATTAATGAGCCCAGACAGATAGTTGAAGATGAGTTTAGGCTGAGTGAAGACCCATTCTAAGGGCTTCTCTATGAGTATCTCCACATCAGTTAACCTCCATGTACTTCCCCCGCCTCTCTAAACACCTACCTAGTGGTAATATGGAATTTGACCCTGCATCCAGTCCTCTCCCTAACTCCCCCAGGAGTCTTTTAACTACTGCTTAGCCACCTGAACAGAGCTTGAAATTAACTATGACTTCTAGGAAGTTGGGATTTATGTCTAAACCAGCAAAATCTCTATACTCAGAACCTTCAAAACAGCTGAAAGGTTGGCCACTGGAACACATCTGAGTTGCTTCCTAGACTTGGGAAGTATGGCCAGATTGAGGTGGATGACACACATGCCTTGAGTTGCCAGTTTTGTAGCTGACATGGCAGCTGAGGATCAGATTAGCCCATGGAATATGAGACACTGGTAAAAGTTTTCTAAAGCTCATTCCTAGGGGTTTAACATGGTTTTTTTGGTTTAGAATTACAGGTGCTTTGTTAAAAATTACAGAAAATAAAACACTAGTTTCACCACAAACCATTTTTTTCAGTGGCTGGTATGGACCTCGGGGCTTTTGAACATGCCAGTGTTCAATGAACTATATCAATCGTGCTATACTTGTAACCCATCACATTCACTTTACTTCATAGCCCAGAAAAAAAGTGAATCAATAATAGCTGATTAAGAAGTGATGAATAAATACAAAAACTATAGTTTGTCAAAAAAATTAGAAGCAGGAGCATTGGATTGCTGAGGCCTCAATTATTCCTTTTCCAGGAAGCCTTAAAATAGTCCAACACAAAAGATTTGAACCTAAAATTCATGAAACTCAAGCTTAAAATTTAAATATGATCTAGAATAATAAGCTATCCTTCCCAGTACTAAAATGATCAGGTTTTGGAACAAGGGTACATTTCTCTGTGTTTCCAGAGTCTACTTCTACATTGATTAATACAACTGATTAGTAGATAGGTGGTCAATTAAAACATTTTTACATTTAAAAATTGAGCTTGAAATGTTCTTCCCTAAAGTCAGAGAGAACTAGGAGACAAAAAATCATATTCTGAGAAGTTTTCTTCTTGATGTTCCATTCCTGGGGTGAAGGGGGCAAAAAAGTTTTCCAGCTGGAAAAGAAAACTTTATGTTGAAAATATCTAAGTTTGGATTGCTAAAATTTATTAAGTGTGCTAAATGCTTTGCCTCTGTGTGGGTATTAGGGCCTTACACACCCATGTGGACCCACACACAGACACATACACAGCGACAACAATTATCAAGTCATCCTAATTGACTTTCTGCTTCCAGTCTAATAAATACGCTGTTCCTTCTCTCCCAAGTGACCAACCCAGTATTTCTTCCCCTCATGAATTTAGGGATACCTCTCCCCACCTAGAAAGACCTCAAATAGAAGTCAGGAAGAGAAAGTCCCTGGTCAAAAGACTGGGCTGGTACCAGAGAGACTATATAATTGGCTGAGTAAAGATGTTGCTGTTGTCGTTGTTGGAACACTCAGAGCAAATTGAATAACGCACAGCAGAAAGAAAAACCTGATCTTTGTTCACACTATTGTCTCCAAAAATGTGAAATTTCAGTGGTGCCAAACCATACAATGACTAACCAGAGGAGCCAATAAAACATGACAGATCCTGTGGGATTAGGTAACAATGGAAGCCTAGAGGCCTTGTTAGAGATGTGCCTAAAGGCCTCTGCCACCAACCACCCAGGCCTGTCATTAAGACAGGAGCAGACAACTGCAACACTGAATGTCTTTTATTACTTAGAAAGAACTTCTTTATTATTTGAGAAGTACTGTGCTATACTCTTCCACATTGAAAGGTGGAAGGAACTGCCAGAAAAAAAAAACCAACACCATCCATGGCTGTCCCCAACACTCCAATTATTTAATATTTCTATAAAGCACTTTTTAGCACAAGAAAGCCTGTGGATGCTTTGGAGAACTAGGATGCCTGCAACAATCACCTAATTGTCCATTTAAAACTGAGAGACTTAGATTTTCAACACAAAAACTGCACTGTATCTGAAAGACAACCAAGTGATTTCAGAAGCATAGCAAGATATTTTTATGCTGTTGCTTAGAAACCATTGATAGAAGGGAAGTTTTAGAGTATGGATAATGACATTCTGGGTTTTGCCTTCTCTTAGAAGTGAAGACAAGCTGTTTAACAGTCCTTGATTATCTCATCCCTTAAATAGAGATAGCCATGTCTTCTCTCTTCACTTTCCAGCTTACAGATCAATTAGGTAACCAGGGGACAAGCATAGAGGCCATGGAGCACTTGTAAAAAGCCTGGCCTCTTCCTCGTTCTGGATATGCCTGGCTTCCTTGAAAACATCAAACAGAATGAATTAGTTGGATACAGAAGGCAGCAGAGAGCACCTTCATCCCTGCCCCTCGCCATTGAGCTGTAACTCAGTCTCCCAAGGCTGCACGTGGGTTTCTCTGCAGGTTTAACATCACATTGCTCTCTTAGGTAGCAGACCCAGTCTCTAGACAAGGTAAATGTATAACTGCTATAGCGACAGAATTCTTTATGTCAACCCAAAAGATACATCAGAGTGTTCACACAAAGTCTAATAAAAGTCCAACTAACCCTGGTTGAAAATATCACTTCCTGGTAAATCCAAACCTTTCTGTTGGGGAGAAGCAGAAGAGATAGTACAGAGTTTAACTTAGAAACTAACAAAGTTGTCATCCTGCAAATCCTTTGGAAGGGGAAAATTTGTCCCGTTATCACACTCAAATACATAGATTTGTCTGGATTAAAGTCCTGACACTTCTACCCTACCCCGTTCACTCTAAAGCTCTTCTTGCCTCCATCCGCCCCTTTCTTCCATGGGATAATAATAACTCTCTGTCCCAGAGTTACTATGTAGAACTGAGAAAACCAAACACTTGGCACATGAACCCTTAGCAGTAACTGAAGCAGCAAAGGAAGGGATTTCACTGTATGTTTATTGTGCCATGTTAGTCATTGCAGATAAGAGGTAGCAGAACTGATTGGGAAGTGCTGTGTTTGTAGTCTTCTCTCCTTGGATGTGAAGTACTAGGGCACTGAGGCCAGTGAAAAGGAAGTACAAAGAGGCAAAAGGAAAAATAAGATTAAAATGGCAAGAAATGAATCCTTAGGAAAGGTACAGATGAAATCTTAGCCTGCAACAATCTGGCTAAGTGGAGAAGCTTTAGTCGTGGGTGTATATTACCTCCTCCCTCTCTCAACCCCGATACCTGGCTACATCTTACTCTAATCTGGAGATCAGTGAAAACCAGGGGTGGGGTGAAAATGCTCAAGGGACTGTCCTCTAAACCCACGCTGGTGAGAGTGCACATATCTGATAAAACAGCACGACTCTCACCTACATAGTCTTGTATTGGCCACATTCAATAAAGCGCTTGAAAAGAAACAGTATATGAAATCCCCTTGGCTGTGGCCCTTTTGTACTGATGTTTAATTAGGGCCACCTTGACACTTTTGTAATGCTTTCCTGGAGCACTGTTATGAGCCTTTCAGAAGCACTTCCTGTTCATAAATGTTCATTCATTTCCAAGCAATGTCTCCTAGGCAAAAATCTCACCTAGACCTCGATTTCTTCTAGAATATTTTGATGAGCCATTTGCTGCCACATCTGAGTGCAGAGTCTGCTTGATTTCCTCTCCTGCATCAAAACTCACCAAACCAGCTGTGGGTGGAGGGTCCCCTTGAGCTCCTGTCTTCCTCTCTGGAGGCCCTGCTTGCAGGAAACCCCACAGAGCGCCCCTTTTTCACAGCAACCCGGAGCCAAAAAACAGCTAAGCTAAAGCTCTCAAAGAAGCCTGTCTCATCCTTCCCCTCCCACGCAGGGGCTGGGAACTGTCACCCTCCCGCCCCAGAGCCTTGACATTCCCAGGAGACATGACACACGTGTTGCTCTGTGGCCAGGACCATAGCCCCAAGTGACACGAGCCTTGGGCCTGGCTTGTGTGGGTTTCCAGGCCTAGCCTGGTGCATTGGTCTCCTTTTCTGTCTGGCAGGAAGCAAAGTGTCACCAGAAGCGCAGGTGGCTGGACTTGGGGAACAGTGGAGGTCGCTATGGAAAGGAGCTTGTTCGTCCATGACTCCAGTCTTTTTCTAGCTTCCCAGGGCTGGCCCCTGTCACTGGTCTCTGTCCCACTCCCTGGAGGGGATAACGCTGAATTCTTTCCCATACGAGGTCAAGGCTTGCTTTGCTGCAGCCCTCTCTGGATCGGCCACTCTGAACTCTCTCCTCTGCCTTCAAATTTGCCAGTTGCCAAACCGGTATCTGCAAAGTAGTAGAGGACATAAAGTCTCTATGCATTCAAAAACTGGGACTAAGGCTATCTTACATCTGTATTTTCAGGGTCCTGAACCCCAGTTCCTAAGAGGTGCCCACTATTTTACAATCTCTTCATTGTTGTAACAAATGTTGTCCTCCAAGCCTATCAGCTGTCACCTGCAGTTAGGGGTTCCACAGCTAAAGCTAGTTGTTGTTTTGGGGTTTTTTTGGCATTCTGAAGATTCAACCAGGGCCATCACAGTGAGCAATATCCCCAGTCTTTTTTAAAATTTTTAAAGTTTGAGACAGGATCACACGAAGTCGCTAAATTGGCCAGGCCGGGCTCAAATTTGCAGCCCTCCTGCCTTTGCCTCCCGAAGTGCTGGGATTATAGTGTGCACCACCACCTACCATTTTGGCTTCAGAGGCAAATTTCTGATTTGAAGAGAGTTGTTTGGATTTGAAACTTTGGTTCATATACCACAATGTAAATAGTTGAGGAAAGCTATAAGGATCTAACTTTGTCATTCTTTAAAAGTTGTCTTTACAGTTTCCTCCCAAAACTGCTCTGCTCAGCTTATAAATACTCAGTGAAAAGCCTGTGTGCTGAAAAGGGCTCCTATTCCACATTAGCCTCTTACTGAAGGGTTCAGACAAGAGCATCAACCACTGTGAGGCCCTCCACACTGTCTTTTTCCACAGCCCGCTGGGGCAAAGCAGTCAAGAATCCAGAAGACAGAGAAAGGGGGTGTGATTGCCTACCTAAATTAGGCAAAAAGAGCCAGTATGCATTTTGCTATAGCGTTTCTCTCTCTTTATTGATCATTTATATAGTTGATGCCTTCTTTTTATTCACTTTGCCAGCAGAAAATTGGCTCCCAGTCCTGCAAATTGCTTTTATAACAATCTGGACATCAGGAAATAAGCATGTTGCTCCAAGTAGCCTCAAACTCAACTGAATTTGCTGTTGAACTGAAAGAGGACTTTCCACAGAAAAACAAAAACAATGTCTATCACTTTAGGACCTGAGCCCTTAAAACAGAGTGGTTTACTGTCCTCCTAGCTGAGAAGAACTGAGGCCCAAGCCTTCTCTCCAGGTAATTCCCTGGGTTGTCTTCTTGTGGTAATTGCAAAACAGACTGGGGTGAAGGGAGATGGTGAAAGAGGTGGGGAATAAAGCTTCATTACTGTGACCCTCTCTGCCCCTGCCCACCAGCTGGAGGTCAGGAGAGGACACAGAGACAAACCCCCCTCCACCACCACCGGAGACAGGTGGGCGGTGGTGGAAACCAAGGAGTTCATGTACTGGCGGAGGAACAAGTGCTCTGCTGTACGTTAGTGGTTGCTCAATTTGTTTACCCAGTAACTCACTTATTTGCGCTGCTGCTCTTTGTTCTGCAGTGAAGATAGACGACCCAGCAGAGCAAATCTTTATGAGCTCATCGGCTCCTGCCTTCGGTGCCACACCTGTAATTATAATTGGGGCCCCCATGCTTGGGATGCTGCAATCCTTTCTGCTGAAACCAATTGTGAGTGACTTTGGAAGACAGCATGCCTGCACCGATGCAATCAGCTTCATTAGGGCCTTTCGTGGGTTATTCTGGCTGCAGTCGATTCTCTGTTTAGATGCAGGCAGTTAACACTTTGCAGTTGTATGGTGCCATCCTCGCATTCTCAAAGGGCTTGGGACAGTAATGACTGTAACTGGGACACTCCAGACAGGCATAATGAGGTGAGGCTTGTGAAAGATATTTGATACTGAGATAAAAGAATTGCTGAAGTCATTCTTCAGGTAGTACAGAGATGAAGGAAAGAGAAGCTACACCAAAGTCTAAGAGATGGTCTCAGCGAATCATGACAGATTGGCTTCATTCTGAGGGCATCTTTCTTCAGAGATTGGCACCCGTCCCAACAGACTGCTACTAAAAGAACTGGCATTATTAGTTGTCTACCATTAAGAAGGAGTGGCCTGATGGTTTGCCAGACTCACTGTCATTTCCATGAAAAAATTTAACACAGAACTTGTTCCAATTATTCTAAGATTTAGGGATATGCAGACTTTGTTCTAGAGTAACTGAGTCCCTTTTCTTTCTGAAGAGGTATTGTTTCTCTTTGATACAATGATCTTTCTCAGATGCAGTAACAAAAAGGATTTGTAATTACTGGGTTTTACACAGTTCGCATTATGCCTCCTTTTTTTCAGCCTCAAAACAGGGAGGGAGCTTTTAATCTACATAAAACAGACGAGACTCTCCCCTCCCCCACTTTGAAGGTTTTATTTCTAAAATCTGAGCCCAAACATTGCAGCCTTCAATCAGTCTGTTGTATTTTAGTTAAACAAAGGATTTAGTCAACTGCCATGGCATTTCAGCTTTTTATCCTCCTGCAAATTACTGGTTATACTGTAGGAGTTTTCTCTGATATTATCAAATCCAATACAACTGGGAAAATAGAAGAAACAAAACACAGACAAATTCATTTGAACAAATTTCAGGCTCGGGTCCTAAAGCGATAGCTTTTTAATTCTATTTTATTTTTAGAAAGCCCTACAATTTGACCGGATTTTAGGTTAATTGGAATAATATACTTTACATGTGCATGTGTGTGACTGAAGATTGCACCCAGGGCCTTCACACTGAAATACATCCCCAGCCCTTTTTACATTTTATTTGTTTAATTTGAAACAAGGTCTCACTGAGCTGCCCAGCCTGGGCTCCAACTTGTGATCCTCCTGCCCGAGCCTCCCAGAGTGCTGGCATTCTAGCCATGCAGCACCATGGCTGGTTCAGAATGGGTTTTAGAGGTACTCATTTAATTTTGCCACTCCATCTTTATACCTTTCTCCAAGTTCCCCACTGCTGCTGAGTGAGGATATTCATAGGATTCAAGGCTCTCACCCAGTGCTCCTAGCTCCTCTGTGCTCCATCCCTCCTCCTTCCCCTGAGCCCTGTGCCCTTGTCCATCCGCCAGCCCCTGTGCACACTGGAGCCAGGTTCACTCATGCAGTTCCATACACAGCGCCCCCGTCATCCTGAGCACCTTCTCACGGTTCTCACAGCGAGGGCTACATGTTGTTTCTTTCTCCTGAAACGCCTTTTCCCCTCCTTCCGGTCCACTCTCCCCAGCCTCTCTGTACCTCGGTAACTGGGTCTTATTCTGGGACTCATGTCCTTTCTTCCTCATCTCCTCCACAGAGCTCTGCCTGAACCCCTGGCCAGGCTCCTTTTCTAGATGTTGCCATGGTACACTCTGCACACTTCCACGGTCACCCTCATCACCCAGAACTGTCTTTTTTCCCTTCCTCTATGAAGCCATAAACATCTGGATGGAAGTGACTACCTCCTACATCCTTGCTATCCCAGTGTCTAGCATGGCCTTGGTCCTCAGTGAGTATTTAATGATTCTTTGGTGAATGAATGAATGAATGAATGAACATCCTCTTAGTACTGCCACTATGGTGAGCAGAATTGTGTGCAGAGGTTGAAAGTGACTCAACAAATCTACTTTGTTAAGATTCACCTCTTGATTACCTGAATCTTAATCTGGTGCTCTTGCTATTAAACCATATTTGTTTTCAAACTCAAGGAGAAATTCACCCAAACTGTTCTGTCAGCTGTTTTGCCCTAGAGAAAAAAACTAGAACTACATAGACCCTTGGGTTCAGTCTGGTTCTGATTTGGTGATAAAGTAGCCTAAGAAAGGGAGTGACCCTGTTCCAGGACAGAGCGACAAACTACTTAGTTTATTCCTTCTGCCTCTGCTAGCATATGTGGCCCATTTCTCGGCTGCATCGCGTGGGGTTCCTCAAGTCTTGGCTGGATGCCAGTGTCCTATGGGCCTGAGAGATCTACCTGGGTCATGAAATGGAAAGATCACCTCATAGCATGGGTAAGAGCACGGGCCCAGACCGAGGGTTCAAACCTCACCCACACCCTGTGCTGTGACATAGAAATCTCTGTTGCTTCATCTACAAAACATGGGGTAAAAATGTTTCTTGGTCATGGCACTGTTGTGGGGACGAAAAAAGGTGATCTGTCAAGAGCACTTAGCTCAGTGACATATAAAGAGTGGTTGATAAACATGAACAAACATCTAATAAGATATTGAGTAATTTAGTGACCAATTTCTCCAAGGGCCAGAAAACAAAACAGAAGATTGATATATACTTTAGGCTAAGATTTTCCTGAAAGACATTGGCCTTTATTTGTGTTATTAGTTTTATCTAGCAATAGAGATATTCTGATACAGTTTAGATCCCAAAACTTAACTCTAATGGAGTGAGACGTTAATGTATGTTGTTAGCTAAGGGCAAAACATTTGGACATTAAAAAGTTCCCTCTCTTTTTCCTCCGCAATGATGGAGCACACTGTTACCATCATGGACTTAGAACACTCACCGAATTTTTTAGGGTGCAAGTGCTGCATGCAGGTTCCCATGAGAGTGCATATAGCAGATATTTCCAATTGCAATTCAAACTCTTCTGGTTTATTTAATTTGTGGTCAGCTCTTAATCTTACTTTGCATGCTTTGGAATGATTTGTGCATTGTCTCCTTGAATTCGATAAGAGTACTCTGCTCAGAAAGGCTTCCTGTGGCAGATGGAGGAAAGAGACAATCTGACAATGAAGAATGGAGCTGAATTTTCAATTGTCCTTAGATGATTATACTAGGGCTGTTATAAAAAGGAAGGATCCAATGAATCAGGCATATTACTATGGAGCTCAATTGGCCCTTTAATACAGAGATCCTTGCTAGATATGACACTCTGCTTTTGTAAAATTCTCCAGTGACTTCTGAAAGACAGACAGCTCTTACCCTGCTCACGAAGGATCTGCAAATGGACTGGTTTCATTAAGATCTTGATGTGCAATGGAGATATGATCACTAAGTAATGAAAAAGAGCCCAAACCTCTTTCAAACAATGAACTAATGGCCAATTTGATTACAAAGTTGTCAGACAATTGTTGAGTGTACCTTCACTCCCCATACAATTCTAGGGCTTAAACAGAAATCAGTTAAATGCATTCTCCTTAATAAGTTCATGAAAATCTGGTTCCAATTTCTGGCTGGGTGATGTTATTTCACTGGTCTATGCCTCAGTTTCCTGATCTATAGAATGGAGGTCTGTGACACTACATGGGTCTGAGGATTGAATGAGAGTTTCTGTAAGGGGACTTACATGGCCCAGCAAACATTAGCTACTTTAATCTGAACCAGTGTACCAAATCCATCACTGGAGGGTGTTTTGTGGGATAACCTTGTTGTTCCTATTCTGTTTTATGCCTGTTGTACCTCAGTAGTTGTGAAAACATAGACACAGGTACATCCTCCTTTGTCCTTATTAAAGTTCCGGTGGAAGCTCAAAGTAAGAGGCTGCCATGATGAGTACTAAAAGTTCTTTGTTACATTCTGGAGACAAATATATCTGAACTCAACTGAGATTGGCAGCCATTAATATTCCATGAAACACATTCTGCCCTGGAGAAGTGAATACTCACAAGTGTTTGTGTTTTTTCTCTTCTATCACTCATGGCCATTTTGAGCATAGCATGGTCTCTACCTCCCCACTTAGCTTAGTTTTATCTTCCGACTCTGTCTTTCTGTTCTGCACACCCATCCTCCTGACCACACTCTTTCCATACCTGTGCTCTTGCCTTTGTCACGCCCAACTGCTAAAGTCCCTCCTTCTTCCCTCTTTCTCACGTTCTACCTCCCGTTTCCTTCCCGTTACACTGTCAGCGCAGCCACTGCTGAGTATAAAGCCATAAATTTTTTTGAAGCAGGCCCAGTGACATGCATTTTCTGTTTTATCCTCATTGCACTGCCTTGGCTAGCTGAGCTGTCACTGGGGCAGTGGTCTGAGTCGGTGCAGAGTGAGAGGTCCTAAGAGGGGCCAGCTCAGCTCTCAGAGCAGGGGCTTTGCAGTGGACTGGTTAAAACCAAAAAGTGAACATAAGGGTGAGGTTATTGAAATCTCTGAGTAAAGGGTTAACAACAGATTCAAAATAAACTTGTTAATTCTATCCTGGAATTTGAAAAATAATGAGACTTCAGTGGTGCCTGAAAGGGGAGTCCTAATAAAACTAAAAGAGGTATAACATTGTAAACTGACGCAACAAATTCCCCTGCAGGGTTTTAGTGACTGGGAATGAAAGTCATTTAAGAAGAGATTGGATATGCTGTGACTGGTGGATCAGATTCAATTATTCTTCTATGGGCGACCTCTATGCTGTTCTCAGGGTCAAGTTATAAATTACTTTTGCTTCCTAGCAATATTAGCAGCTCTGGGAATAGAGAGAGCCCTGAATTTTTCATCTCTCTGGGAATGTAAACATTGTGAGTCCAGAGTTATACAGAGTGAAAATGTTCCTTCAGACAGAATAATGGGAGGGGAGAGAAGAAATGCTGAGGTGTATAGTTGAAGTCATTGTCATCTCCCCTGGAGAAGTCATCCTCCCTGTGTCATCCTGCAGGGATTCTGCATGCTTCACTTTCTACCTCTGAAAGTCATCACTGAGTGATGTTTGGCTGCATTCTCTCAAGAAAAGTCTATTCTGTTATGTAGGGATGACCGCAAAATGTCAATGGACACCAGTGTCAAATTCAAGGCATGACCCCCAGTCTCCCCAAAATCATAAGTGACAGCAATTTCATGGCTGACATACCCAAAGGTAAATATATCGTGTGCCGTCTGTCATAAATTTCTTTTCTCTTACACACACAATACACATAAATTCAAACACCCAAGCCAGAGAAGGATCACACAGTGCTTTTTATTTTTAAATCATAACTTTAAAAATCATCACTTCTTTTATATATATATAGGCTTAAAGAAAAACATATAAGTCTGCATTTAGGAAGTTAGGTGAGGCCCTGATCTTTCGTTTCTATTTCCTTCCCCATTTCCAACTAAACTAGACAAATATGTTCATGAATATACAGAGAGGCAGAATTAGGACCAGGGTCATAAAGCTGGTTGTTATTTTAAGTGATACATGTTTATTAAACTTCAAAATTTTCTGTGTATCAGTTGTAATTTCCTACTTTGAAGGAATCGAGTTTGACGTGCATTGTTTCAATTACAAATATCTCATGTGGATTTCTGGCTTCCCGCACAGAATGACTTCACTACAGTTTTAGGGTTTTTCTACAGAGGCAGGAACATAGTTGATTTGTAAGTGGAGAGCAAATAGACCATCAGAAACATTTAAAATTCCTTTATAAAGGATAAACAGGCACAGTAAGGAACTGCAGACTTCATTGGATTTAGTTAGTGGCTTTTCTCAAAGGAGTTAAGATAAAGTTGTGACTGTTTATTTGAATGTAGTTAAATATATATTTCTTATCTTTTCAGAATTGTAGAATTAGATGTGTTTTCTTTTTTCCTTATATGTATTTATCCAAGACGATTATAAAATTCCTTTGTATAAAGATTCCAAGGAAACTCCAAAACATAAAACGGGAATAAACAAGATTTATAATTTGTGGCCAGGAAAAAGAATTGTTCCTCCCTCTCAGGAAAAAGTAACTCCTTCAAATGAAACATGAACCATGCCTGGTCAACAGATTAGAACTGTTATCTAGGGAGATAACAGGCTGTTTTTTTGGCAACACCCTGTTTCTGCTCCTACATGGCTCTTGCCTTGGAGACCTATGGAACAGTGTGAGTCCACCCCATAAACAGGTTAAGCCTTGGGAGGATTCCAGCAAACCCAGCATTTGAGTTCAGGGTCAGTGAATACAGCATACCACAATGTGCAAAACTGATTGGACATTTGAGTAAGAGTGAGCCAGGGAAAGATAGTTAAGGACAGCTGCAACTTTAATAGAAGTTCTAAAAATTGGGTCAGAATTTAAACATTTATTCTGAATTTAAACATTTGTTTTTCAACTACAGTGGAGCCAACAAAGGCATTCTCAGAAAACATGATGCAGCTTATCATTCCCATAATTATTCAACTCCTGGCAGACTAAAGAGTTCATGTGGCTTTGCTTTGAAGTTGGAGAGACCTGGAAGAAGCCAATGTTAGCATCTCCCCTAAGCTCCCACCACCCTGCCTAGGACTGTGATCTCTCCTCAAATCTCTTCCCCAAACTATTGCATGTTGACTTCAGTGCCATCCTGTTCCCATCCAGATTTCCTTCCTGACCTGGGCACATCCGAGGTTCTGTTCCATTCGCTTCCAGTGTGCATTTTTAGTGTTAGTGCTCCCCTATTGAGAAGTGAAACACATTTCTAAGCCTTAAAAGAACTCCATCTTACCTGTTTGTGTATTCTTTCCTCATCTGCAAGATGGCAACTAGCAATTCCAATAGATCACAAGACTAATATTGAGTCAAACCAAATCTAACAAAAATAAGAACAAAAACAAAACCAATACATGGATAGGTACAGATGATTAATAGGTTTGGGGAAAGAGGGTAGGTTCTGATGCCTTATTTTTTCTATAATATATTTCAATGAGAACCAGTTATGGCAATCCTTTGGAGATTTAACTCAAAGAAATATCTCAAAGGATGGGAATTTCAGGTTCTTTAAAGAGCTATTTCTGAGCAGGTGGAACTTGTATCAGCCTCCACTGAAAATATTTAAATAGTTCCAAACCTACCAACAATTAGAGGCACTATCTGGTGTTTTATGAAAGGAATCTAAACCAGGAAGAAAATCTCTGAACAAAGATTAGATGAAGATATACAGTGACAGGGGCCAGGGATTTAGCTCAGTGGTTTCATCACCTGCTGTGCAAACGCAAGGACCCGAGTTCAATCCCTGGTACCAAAAAAACTCCCCCAAAACAAAAAAAGATACAGAGTGACCAATTCTTCAAGGAAGTAAAGAATAAAAGATGTCTCTGAAGTTTCAGAGAATTGTGGTCCCCTGTTCAGTTTCTGAAGACAACCTTGTCTGAAAGTTTTATATCCATCTTACCATTGCAGAGTTGCACAAGAAACAAATCCATCCCATGCGTCAAAGGCAACTCCCAAAACGTTCGGGGTTGTTTCATTGCTATCATATTAATAGGTATAGTTGAAGCTCAGTGGCCTGCCAAGATTGAGAACAATTAGTTCTCAGATAATTTTACTTGTTTTAACACATCATTAAATAAAATTTATCCCGTCATTTATCTTTATTTTTGTCTTCAGTTCCTTCTCAACTCTCACCCTCCAGGACAAATAAATTGGAGTCTTTAGCAACACTGAACTTGAGAACATATTTGTGGTTTGCTAGACATGCTGTGAAACATAGTCATTGAGAATTCTCAATCCACATACTGTACAAACTCTCTGAACTAAATGGGTCCTGACCTTGTGTAGTTCCTTACAATGCTTCCATTGATAATCTAAGATGTCAACCACCAAAGCAAATATGGTAGTGATGTCATTGCTGACATACTTCCACCAAATCACAAGCTCAGTGAGGCAAAGAAAGTCCAAGTTGCAACACCTTGGTACACAAAAGCATTACACCGGTGATAAGAAACAGAGAAGCACTTAAATGACAGCCTCTTGTCATAAGAGACAGAAAACTGAAAACTGCACTAGCACCCTGCAAAGACAGGCAATATTGTGGCTGTATCTTCTGCAGGAGGGAGTGTTGCTGTTACATTAAGCAGGAATGCCGAGGAATGAAGCTTCAGATTCTTCTTTGTAACCTGGTATAAGAAAAAATTATTATTTCATATTCATCATACAATCCACACAACTTAAACTCAGGACATTCTTGTCTTCATCAGCGATAAGGCATGAGATAGTGCACATATCCCACGTGTGTTTCCCTGATGAAGGGACAGCCCTTCCATCCTAAGCATCTTGCCTAAAACAGGTTTCAGCCTCAGACAGGTAGGAAGATTTCTGAAAACACAGTCATTGTTGAATATAAGAATTCCTTAGAAATTCCTGAACAAAGGTGGGGGAGTCTTTAGCAATTTGACCAGAAGTTGACGAAGCATACTAAACATTATATGGAGCAGCAACTTTGAGAGTTAGACCAACAGTGAAAGAAGGAAACTCCCAGGGGCACAAAGTCTGCAAGGCCCCATGCTCTTCATGGCTGTGCCAGTGGAAGTCATCATGGTGACACCCAAACCTGATAAGAAGCACACAGATTTTATCATACACCTACCAAACAAGTATGAATTGGATGTTCACAGTACCATGAAATAAATTCTTGCCATGAAGTTGCTAATGTACAGCTGAGGAAATACACAAGTAGACAGCAGTTACAGTACATGGACTCAAGCAATGGCTAAAGTAGGGGTCATAGGGAAAGGCATCCCCCTTGGTAAGTTTTCCTGGAAGAAATGGTGCCTAAGCCAGTGCTGGACCATTCCTTTGAGTTGGGTGATGGAGGGAGAAGGCAGAAAGACATTCCAGGAAGAGTAGAACAGATCGCACAGAGATAGAGAAGCAAAATAGACAACTTTGGGAGATAAAAGTCATTCACAATAGCTCAAGTGTGAGTGGCCTTTGGGAGTGGTGAGAGAAATAAAGCTGGAGATGTAGCAGAATTGAAGGCCATTAAAGAAGAGTCAAACAAATCAATGAAAGAGCTGAATACCTATCTATCAGATTTATTTCAATCCATCATCCTATGGATTGTTCTTTAGTAGCAAAAAGACAAAGCTGTACGCAAAATGAGATGGCTATCCACATGGACGAAAAAATAGATCCCTTCCTTACATCACACCTATAGATCAATTCCAGTTGGAGAAAAGATGGAGATTATAGTGAAAAACATAAAAAAGAGAGAAAATTTATTTAAAACTTCCAGATAAAGAAATATTTCTTAAACAAGACAGAAAAAATACAAATTATAAAGGAAGGTAGATAATTTTGACTACATAGAAGTTAAAAGTGTCTGTTCAGGGTTAGAGATACAGCTTAGTGGTAGAGTGCTTGCCTAGCATGTGTGGTACCCTAACTTTAATCCTCAACAATGAAAAGAAGAAGGATAAAGAAAAGGAGCAGGGTAAGAGAGTGAGCAAATATAAAATGAGTAACCTTATTAGAAATCAGACTAATCAAAACCACAATGAAATACTGGGTTTTTTTTAACTCTTCGGTTTGGCTAAAATTTTAAAACATTGGAAAATATCAAGCCTTGGCAAGGTCAAGCAATGGAGCTCTGGTCCATCACTTGTGGGTGGGTATTTGTACAATTACTTTGAACAAAATGCCCTCTGGGTCAGCAATTTCATGCTTAGGTATCCAGTGTGGAAAAGCTGCTGCACATGTGTGTCTGGAGACACACGTGTATGAGATCAAGAGCTTTGCCCACATGTGTGAGGATAGGAGCTTTACTGGAAACCACTCAGATGTATGTAAATCATAGATGAATCAACAAATTTCGCTGGTTGTATGATGGAGGCTATCTTGCAGTGCCAAAGGGTGGCTCACATCACACACGTCAACACAGATGGTCCTAGACACATAATTCTGAGCAAAGGAAGCAAACCACAAGAGAGAGCATATGAATTCATTTATATAAAGTTCAGACCCAGGCACTTTTTGAATTATAATTTCTCTAGAGATGTAGACAAGTGATCAAGAAAAGCAATGAACTGCTAAGCAAAATAATGAATGAATGCAACTGTAAGTGTAATGATTTCCTCTGCCTGAGGGAAGTTGCATGGCCACAAAGACAATCCTTTTTTGTTCTTATATTTGGATTAGAAATTTTTAAAGAAGAAAAATTTTCTTAAATTCTCTTCCCTTGGCAAAATTCCTGTCCATGAAATAAAGAAACGAAAGAAAGAAAAGACAAAAAAAAGAAAAGGGAAGAGAAGAAAGAGAAAGAATTTTTTTAAATACATGATTTAATTTCCTAGTATTTCTGTGAGGTATCTTCCACAATGTGGCACATGCCACATTCTACACAATTAAACTTTCCATCCAGGGCAAGAGTTATTGTTCCTTCTGGGTGCAGTGGCTCAATTAACTTATAATCCTGATGTTCAGAGTCTAAAATGACTTTGCTCCCATCATAGCTGTAAATGTGTAACAGTTGCTTATAAAGGAAATAGATGTAATCACGTCTGGCTAGCAGGAAATTAAGCAGATAAGTGGTGAGACCATTACACGCAGGCCTTAGTGAGCCAGCAGTTCAGTAACTATCACTGTAGCCTGGTCCTCTCTGTGTTCTATAGAAGCTGGATGTTGTCTTCATACTGTGTGGATAATACCATCACAAATCATTTTAATGTTTTGGAATATTTAAAATATTGAAGTAATTCTTTAAAACACATTAGGGGGCTGAGGATTTAGCTCAGTGGCACCACGCCTGCCTCAAAAGCTCAAGGTCCTGAGTTCGATCCCCAGTACCGCCAAAAAAAACCCCAAAAAGCAAAACAAAAAAACCACACATTAGGAAGGAAAGAAAAGTTTTACAAAATTTGGAACATGGACATGTAAACCTACACAGGCTGAAAAGTGCTAAATAACTAGAGCAAGGAACTTCTAAGCAATAGCTGAACCAAAAGCACTTTAATATACGTACTAGGAATAATAAATCTGTAACCACAGAACATATTTATTGCCACCAATTTGTGTAGAACAATATATTCTCTGTCATTTATTTGAAAAGGGATTTTCTTCAGTGTGTAAAAGCATTAGAATCATTGAAATTCTATAAAACCCAGAGAGCATAATTGTCATATTTTTAAGACACATATTATTGTACTAATTAGTTCATATTGTGATGACATTGATACAAATATAAATCACTATTACAATCTACTACCTCAGCCATCAGATTAAAAATGTTTGCTTCAGCCTATAATTAGTGTATATAAGTTTGGGGAATTGAAAATTCTTATTTTGAACATACACAGGAGACTTTCAATAAATCTTTGGGATGCAGTGCTGTATAGTGATGTAAACTCCAAAAAAGTTATACTTAACTTCTCTTTGCAACTACCTGACTGTCAGGTCTTGAATAAATAATTTTACTTTTTGGGGTCTCAGTTTCCTCATATAGTTTCTCTCTTATTGTTACTTCTAATATCTGTGCTAAATCTCATATGTTGACTTTACTCTTAACCAAAATGCTTGCTATTTAAATATATCACAAATATTTGGGGTAGAAATTGCAGTGCTATGAAATATTAGATAAGTCACCTGGCTTGATTTTCTATATCCTAAGTGTACAACTTTTTTGTATGTGGTAGGTACTTTATGCTATTCTATATAAATAGGTGAATGAATGGATGAGTAGCTTTAGCTCAGGGGAAGTCCCAATGCTTGTAATTTAACCAAAATTTTGTGATTTTTATTCCATTAAACTATTATAGAAAATTTTATATGTGAGTTTCAAATTGTCAGATTTTTTTCCTTGGGGATTTATTTTTAATTTACCTATCCAAACTTCTGGCCAAGTGACAGATGAGCATTCTGAAGAGGTAGAGTTTTGAAACAGTTGAGAGAAACTGATCAGAGAGGATTTATTTTCTGTATTGGCTAAATGGCACACCTTCTACCCTCTGCCTGAACAATCTCAGGCATGTTAATTTCCCACCATCCACCATGGGTCTCTTGGCTCTTTGAAAAATGGACATACAACAGTGGCCTGTTTTGAGGAGAAGGAGCTTACATAACCATGAAGATCATAATCCATCAGTGACCCCGTGGAAGGCTACTCTCTGCTCCCTGTGTGAGCTATTTACTTGGTTGCTTCTTTGGGACGGAAACTTTGAGGAACAAAGCTGTACCCACTTAAAAATACAGGATTCACACCCCCCCCCCCCGCTTAATAGCTGTAAAAGATTTTTTCTTTTTGTTTTTATGTTAATTATGTTTTTTGTCCCTCTCTAAATTTCATAAGGAGTTTTGGAAGTAAGATCATTGTCCTTATTCAGTATTGCTGGACAGAGTGCTCTTTAAGTCAAGAGATTTTTATGATTCATTAAAGGAAATAATAAGAAGGTGAGTGTCTTAGTTACTTTTCTTGTTGCTGAGACAAAATACTCAACACCCCCAAATCAAGAGGGGAAAGGTTTATTTGGCTCACAGTTTGCAGAGATTTCTGTCCATAATTGGCTGACTCCAAGGCGGGTTGGCATGGCAGAGGGGAATCACAGAGGAGAAACAGTTCATGGCTGGCAGAAGACAGAAAAAGCAAGTAAGGGACAAGAGCGCACTAACACTCTTTCTGTCCCTTATATTTTATCCAGGCTATTTAGGATGGGTAGCACTCACACCTTTAACCCTACTGCCCTTGAGTCTTAGCATTGCACCATGCATCAATTCCAGGGTCACAAGCTTTAGATCCAGTCACCTCTGAAAAAAGCCCACCTGTGATCCCATGAGGCTTTGGGGGACATCTAGACACAAGCCATAACAATGAGTAAATTTAAGGTCTAGATGTAGATCTTCTGTGGAAAAAAATTTAGAGTTGAATCTTCTTTTTCTTTTTGTCACTTGAGAGAATAGTTTGGGAGAATTAGTACTAATTTAAGATTGGATATTTTTTAAAGGCATTATTGCAAAGTTATGAAAATATTACATCAAAAATATCTGATCAGTATAAATATCATATCCAGTTTTGATAAAAATGAGTCATCAAACTGGAATGTTTCCCCTTTTCTACAGGTTTGATGGGACATTATAACTAATCTTAACATCCATTAAGGTCAATTGCTTTATGAAATAATAAATTATCAAATACCCCAGTCATAAAAAAGTGATGATTGTCTGTACATTGTGCACCATATGGCTCAGTTCAGTACTAATACAGGGAACCTCTCATGTTTGGTAAACAATAGGTATTATATGGCCTGTGTTAACAAGAGTAGGTTTCTATCAGGTAGTGAAAGCACAAAGCCATATAATGATTAATTTTGGCCCCACAAAGATGAGCCTAATATCCTCAGCCATTTATTGCAAAGGAACTAAATGTTTTCACATTAAACTCATGATGGATTTTAATCACTTAGCTAATGTTGGTAAATGATTATGCCCCAAGCCATTACAATAATGATCATTATTAGCAAGAGTCTGCTTTATAATGTTTCTAATGCTTAAAATGAATCCAGAAGTCAAGAGCTATTAAATCATTTCACCTGCAGCAGAATTTTAAGAGATGCACATATTTCATGTAACTGAGATTTAGAAACAAAAGCTAAGGCAGCTGTGGAAAAATAATAAGAAAATCAAGCTATTTCCTACAGCGCCACCAAGTGACCAATTTCAGAATTCCACATAGAATCCAAATGGCAGGAAAGTATGTGCAAAGACCAAGGCAAGAACTTCAGATGGATGCTGGTTATTCACCTACAAGGAGTCTCAAAACCCTAAGAGATCAACTTCTGACTCTCTAGAATTACAAAGTTTCTGTGGGAAACCTTAGCAATTATCAGCGGGTTGCCAGAGAGCTTGCAAAGTGCAGAATTTGAACCACAGATAAAGATAAAATCATTTAAACAGCAGCTATATTTTCAGATGTAAGAAAAAAATGTGTGCTTGAGTTATAAGAAAGAATTAGCTGTTACACACAACATGGTGTCATATTTAAGAACAAAGAATAAAGTATAACCAAAAACGTAGTTCAAAATTTTTAATCATACCTATTAGAATCTGAAAAGTTTGCTGTCTTCTAGGTGTCAGATTCAAAGTTTATAAAATATTGGAATCACACTAAGTGATGTCTTAAATCACTTCCCAAGCCAGAAATCTCATGGCTAAAATCACTTTAAAGCATGTCCCTCAACAAATTAGGAAAGGAGGGAAAGGAAAAAATATGAGAAAAGGAAAAAAATGGAAACAAAGTCTTTGTAAATAGGGAGAGGTGGAGGGGTTGAAGGGAGGGAGGGGAAGGGGAAAAAAGTAACAACCAAGATATACCATGTAAAGGTACAAATTCCCAATGACGAATGTCATCATATTGTACGCCTAAAATGTACCAATAAACAACAAAAATTTTTATGCAAAGATATGCACATAAATGCACATAAATGTTAAATAAAATTTTTTAAAAAGAAAATGTTATATATCTAGAAAAGTATTTGGAAATAATCCTTACAGTAATGTTTAAACCAGTTTTTACTCATTCTTTATCAAGTGTATCTTGAGTTCCAGCTATGTGCCAGCCAGAGAGCTAAATTCCGGGGATAACAACATATCATAGGACTGTTCTCTAAGATGGGAGGGTATAAAGGAAACTCAAAACTAATCATGTAAGGCTAAAAGGGATATGGAATGAAAGAGGATGAAAACTTAGGTCAAACTCCAAGGAATGTGCCAAACCAGTCTATAAACTAAAGTAGCTGACCCCTCTCAGAAGAGCAGCCCTTGGAAATGCTATTTTCGTTCTTAAGGCCAACCAACATGAAACTGAAAACCAACCGACCAACAGAAGTGACTAAGAGAATGATGTGTTTGAATGACTAATGGGAAAAATTTAAGAGGAGATAAATTTAAACCATCTGACTATGTAGACTGACTCAACCAGGTCTAAAAATAGGAAACAGACAAAGGGGTTGATACTATTTTCCATTGTACAGAGAGATAACCATGGGAGTGAACACTAATATAGAGTTAGGTAGAGGAAAAACTTGATAATATCAGAATAAAAGCTTCCTGCCTGAGAAAATCATTAAATTAATGCAATCACTTGCAGGAAATATTGGAAGTTCCATTTGCTGATAAGTTGGGATCTCACTGTGTATTGTTAGTATCTTAGGAAGAGAATGGGCTGGTGACCCCTCTCAGCCTCTCATTCATTCTCTAAAATGCTAGTACGGGTGGAAAACCAGGAAGAGGAAGGGACAACAAAAAGAAAGTATGCTCACAATAGAATATGGAAATCAATTACGGGATATTTTTAAATTACAAACTATTCAATTAAACCAGTTTTCCTTCACTTGTTGCTTCTCTCTCCTTAGTTTGAATCAAGGGGCTAAATAGGCCCAACACTCTACTTTCTTAAGGGCAAAACTAGATTCAAGGTCCTAATGCCATTAACTAAATATAATACAAGACATATTACTTTAAAGAAGAATATTATCAACATTTGCCATGCGTAGCAATTCAAATTCCTGGTTCTCTTTCTGCTATATTGAAAGAAGTGGCGGGGGGGGGGGCGATGAAGAAAATGTCTATGGTCAGGGTGAGTTAGCCCAGTCTGTCTAGTTTCCACTGACTTGTCTACACCCTCATGTACCATTGCACTATATCCTGAAGGAATCAGAACATCTGATCTTGTAGGGCAGGTGTGGCTCTCAGTCACTTCATGCTTGTCTCTGCTCTGACTTCATCATTGGAGAGGCCCAGTCATTAGGAATCTGTTGACTTTTTTTTAAAGAGCTGGATACAAAAAAGCTCTGCTTCCTCAACTGCCTTTTAGGTTCTGTAACTCTTTATCTCTGCTTGGCTTCCAACCCCTGCTTGGGAATTGGAGCCCAGCTGTGTGATTCTACCTTGTGCTTTGGACCTTGATTTTTTTAGCTAATTATTGTAACTTCTGACTTTAACCATCTGCCATGTTCCTAGACCAACAACTGGCTGCACTGACTTATTTTTGGTTTCTTGGTTTTTTTTCCCCTCCTGTAGATCTTGGCTCTGGCCCTGATGCTGATTTTTAGAGCTTCCTACTAATTTTTGCTGAACTATGGGGAAATTTTAAAAAAATTGACCAAGTGTTCCAGACTTAATCTGCTGAGATTTGTTGCTGCAGAAACTCTCTCTCGTCTTCAGGCCTGTGCATGAGTATTTGTCTTGTAAAACAAATTCACATTTATCATTCCAGATAGAAGTGAATTGTGACAATAAGAGTGATATCTCTGTTGGAGAAATAGATTATAGTTGAAACTTGCATTTAAGGCATAATTATCGGTAGTCACTTTTATAGATAGAGAAATTTTAAAACTACTTATGGCTTTTTTGTGTTTTTGAAAGATCAAGGTAATAAGATTATTTTGGGGTTTTTTTGTTCTAATATCAGTGGGAGAAACACAAGTTCTACAGTAATCATGCAACTGATATATACAATTGGTTTACCAAAGCATTATTCACCAGAGCTTATTATGTGCACTCTATAATTTTGTTGCATAAGTAAATTATTGTTATTTCTGTTAAGTACAGTTGGCGTTCACATTTTTCCTCTATCCATATTTTAGAAAATTTGATCAACAGACAGGTAAATAGATGGTGTATCTTGATGAATTATAATTAAAGTACCAAACACTTACTCATGTTAGGAAATAGATTGCCTTAAAATATAACTATGCACATGCCTCAAATGGGCCCACATGACTTCAGTAGTAGCTCAAAGTATTCATAAGAAACAATTGCAATTTTAGCCTGTAGGGAAGTACAAATACTAAAGCTCCAACAATTTCTAGAACTATGCTATGATTTACAGAGATTCTCTCGTACACAAAAATATCAACTCATCCTCACCCAGTTCCCAGATGCCTATAGAGAATAAGTTGACATTAACAGCATCAGTTGACATGATTGCCTAAATTTTCCCAAGCAATGTGCTCTGTCATGGCAAACAACTGGGAAATGAAGTGTACACTACACAGTAAAATTATTCCTTTGTTCTTACATGTTCCTCCCTTTTCCTTCCCAGTTTGTGAGAGGAGTTCACAAATCCCACATAGGTTATGGGATTCCACCTAGCACAGCAATTCACCCAGGCCATAGATCATAGGTCAGAGGTCATCCTAATCATTTGGAATAGCGCACAACCAAAAGGGAGCATTCTCACCTCTGCATTATCATGGTAAGTTCTTTAATATACAAAACAGATGGAATCCTTAAAAACCAAAGGATTTATGAACACCAGGTCCTAAATCTGAACCTTAGGATCTTAGACATGTTAGGGACTAGGATTTAATTTTACCTGTTTTCATCAACATCAGTGTAAGTCACGTGAAAGTGCTACTCTTATGGGTTAAAACAAAGGTCACATGTTGACAGCTTCATAAAACTTAACAATGTAAAATCAGAATTTCATAAGAAATTTTATAGAACAAAGCTATGTACTAGGCATTTTATTGTGTATTCATATTTTTACCTGGTCTTTACAAAACCGGGAAAGATCAGTATTATTATTATTCCCATTTGTAAAGGAGAGAAAGGTATAATTTGACAAAGTTGCCATGAATATTCATTTCTGGCTCTGACCTGTGCTCTTTTCACTGAGCTCTGCTGCTTTGTCAAGATGGTTTTGGAGGCCATCTCTTCTTCTCCCTGCCTAGTCCATATTCCCTAAAATTTAATCAGGTAGCATCTTATTACCTTTCCCTTGAACCCTCACTGCCTTTAGATAAAACCCATCCAATTTTGTATAGCTTTGTCATGAAATTTTATTTCTATTGAATCAAAATTTGTCTCCCTGTAATTTCTACTTCTTCATGTGTTTGCACCCTTTCTAGTTTCTTAGACCATGCAGAACAGGTCTAATCACTCATGCACACAGAAGTCACTTAAAGATATGAAGAAACCTGAGTATTGACAGGATTTAGCATATCTAATTCTTAACTTTCATAGAAATTGTTCATCAGTTATGGTTCACTGTATAACAAAAAGTGCAGCCATAATGTCCTTTTGCTGACTATAGACTATGATGTTCATACCTGATTTTCTGGGGGGAGGTCCAATAGGAAAACAACAAATAAGAAAAGTTAATGAAAGCAAGGATTAGGCAGGTGCATATTTGTTTAAACATGCCAAGTAAATGCAAATGTGCATGCAAATAAATATATTTCTCAATGCTCTGAAATTGGACACCTTCAAATCAGGTGCATATTTTTCCTGTTTATAGATCAGAATATATAATTATAGTTGTTGAGTCATCAAATAAATGTAAAAGAAGGGGACACAAACAGAAAATGCATAACTTACATGCTACAGCACAAGAAATGCTGTTGTGAAAAGGCTTTTCAAGATCTCCTATAATTAGGGCATGTGGTGCAAATAGCCCTGGAATGAGAGAACCATATGGTTTAAGACCAAAATAAGACATAGTCTTCTATTGTAGAATAAGTTGAAAACAGACAGTGACTTCATTAAAGACAATGGAGAGAAAAAAATCATCCCAATGAGCAGAGCTAAGAGACATACATCTAATTCTCTTTTGATGTTCAAGAACTAGCCCAAGGTAAGAATATTTGAAGATTGGTATGCAGTGACCGATTGTTAGGGGCTTGAAAGGTAAAGGACTGGGGTGTCGGCGCTGCAGGTTCATTGCGGGACGGACGGGAGGGCGGTGCTCCTGGGGGTCTCAGTCAGGGACCTTCCACCTAGACGAGGGTGTCATGATCAGTTCCCTACCCGCGTGCCAAACTCCGGAGGTGCTGACCTACCCCCACCACAATGAAGAATGGCCTGCATCCGGGGCTTCTTGGTCCAACGCCAATTCCAAAGCCTTCGAGCTGAGTATGAGTCAATTGTACAGGAAATCGATGGAGGCCTGGGCACACTTCAGTGGAGTTCGGGCTACATTCCCAGGCCCTGTTTTCTCCCAAAGAAGGCAAAATCCCATCGCTTTTGGAAAGCAGGAGAGAAAGTACCAAGTCCAGAGCAGGAACGATGGAGCCACTTCTCCTTCAAAAAGTCTGAGGAAAAGATCATCTGGGAGGAGATGGGACTGAAGAAGACAGAAGAGACCTCAGCAAAATCAGGAAGTCTTTTCAGAGATGACAGCTCCTGGCTTCAGGTTGAGCACAGCCATGAAACTAGGTATCCCAGCCAAGAGGAGACCAGAGACACATCAAGGATTGAGAACCCAGTAGCCACAAGTGCAGGACTGTCCTGCAGCCATCATGAGCTCCACGAGCTCCACTATCACCGAAGCTGCTTGGCCATGGAACTACTATGGTTACAACAGGCCATCAACAGCCATAAGGAGTATCTAATTCTCAGAGAAACGCTGACATCCCCAGAGGCAGCCCAGACCAGAAAAGAGCTGAGCCTGTGCCCAAACCATGGAGGACAGGCTTGTGAGAAGGTATGGTCACAACCAAGCCCACTGCTGGAAGTCAGGACTACTGGAGAGCTAGACCTTCCAGATGACTCCTGTCAGAAGGCCAGATCACAGCCCTACAAGTCCCCAGAGAGTCTGACCACTACCAACAAAACTACTGCTGGGGCTAAAGGCAGGGAACCTTGTCATAGGAAGTCTGGGCCATGGCTGCCTATACTATCAGATAGCCAGGCTGGAGGGGACAGGGTGACCAAAAGGCCAGATCAAAGAGGATAGACCTTTGAAGGTACCTTCTTGCAGCAGATGAAACTTCTGGAGGACCAGACCTCTAGGGCCCTTGAACCTAGAACTCCCTGTTCTGGAAAGGCCCGGACACAGCTGCCTGAACTCTGTGAAGACCCAGATGTTGAGGACAAGTCTTTCAGAAAGCCAGACCACAAAGAGCCTGACTACCAAACAGCCAGACCACAAGAGCTGAACAGAAGACCACAGCATTTGGAATGGGACCTTGGCGGGGCCAGAGCATGGTCACCCAGACCTCAGGAGGGCTAAATTACCCAAGGCAGATACTCAGTGATAGAAGTCCTGGAGAGAGTGTCCAGTGAGCCTAGTCACAAAGAATGGAAAAACCACAGAAGTGCACTTTGGAGATAAGGCTTCCTGAGAATCTGTCTTCCACAGGATTAGATGAGACGGGAGAGGACCATTGGAGGGGCAGACCATTGAAAACAGGACCTCCGGGTTAGACCCTGGAGAGCCAGGGAATGAACAGGTTCTGATGGGGACACTGTGAAAGGGCAGAAGGCAAGCCCTCATCCTGGTACCAGCTCTACTTTCCGCCCTCACCCCCAGCCAGTGGTGGCTGGTGGGACCCAGAGAGACTAGAGGATAGAGTTGGCATAAATAGAGGGAAGAAGAAAAAAGATACCCTTTTGTCCTCTGCCAGTGGCACAATCCAAATTTCAGTGAAATCCAAATGAAGCAGTTACCTGGGGAAAGTAAAGTGGGAGGCCTGGGGAATAAAGGTTTTTCTTGGAAAAAAAAAAAAAGAAAGGTAAAGGACTGGAAATTTTTTTGTATTAAATTCTTTTATTGGTACATTGTAGGTATACAACACAATGACATTTCTCATTGGGAATTATACCTTTACATGATGCATCTTGGTTCTTATTTTTTCCCCATTCCTAGCCCTCCCTTCACACCCTCCACCCTTCCCTATTTACAAAGATTTTGTTCCTATTTTTCCATTTTCTCACATTAATCCCATTCCCTTCTATCCTTTCCCCTAGCCCTCCACTTCCTTCCCCTTTGCCCCTTTTCTTCCTATTTCACATTACCTATTACACATTTAGTCCTTATTTACACTTTCAGTTTCTTGCACTAGAGAAACTATTCAGTATTTATACATGTGTGAAGGACTGGAAAATTTAATGCGGAAAACCATATGAGAAATGTGTGAGTGGTAATGTGTGAAGTTTTGTATTGCATTCTACTGGCCATTAGAAAGCACTTACCACTGAAAGAGATATTGAGTGACCAAGTCTACAAAATGACTTGCCTGGTTGATGTTAGCCATTCTTTGTTATTAGCCACCCCAAAACCAGCATGTGAGTACATGAACAGAACATCCACAATGACAGTGAATGAGACTGTACATGGGTTCATCAGGATGGATACCCATTTATAAGTCCAATATAACTATTTCTGCCTCTGTATTTCAACACTAGGCCTCTGGCATGGTACTATTCCTCTTTGAGAACAACTGGTAACTTCATGGCAAATTTAGCTACACTGGGCCCCATCTATCATAGAAGACTAATAGTTCAGGATAATAAGGATAGATTCCAAGTATAAATTTGCCTGTGCTTCTATAGAACCTTTGCAAGCTCTGCTATCTGGGCACTTATAGAGTACCTTGATCTGTAGGTATGGATCTTAGACAATGAAGTATCCAACAGTGGAACCGTTTCATAGCAAAGAAACAGATTCATGACAATGACATCCACTAATCTTATCCACACTGTCTGGAAGAGTGGACCCATAACTATTGGATCCACTAAACTTATAAACACACCATGCAGAAGCAGCCATCCTAAGAGAGTGTTGAAACATCTTTTTAAAGTCACTGTTGAAGCTTCAGATTACAATCAATGGCAATGATAGGGTATAGTGTGTGGATTAAACCAAATTACTAAATGGTTCTGTGTTCCTCAGTGGACCTGGAAAAATTCATGGATCTGGGTCCAAAGAGTAGAAACAGGGTTTGTCTCACTTACCATACCACCTTAATGACACTGTGAGAATTGGTGCTTCTCACAACTATATTTTCTATGAGGTTAGAAGTGCTATTTCCAAAATGAAAGTGCTCCTTTTAGGAGCAAAAGAAAGGATATGATGGAAGTATTAGCTGGAGCTGCTATCAGGGTGCTTTGGATTCCTTTAGTCCACAGGCCAGCAGACCAGAAAAAGCACAAGCATTTGGACAATATTTTTTTATTTATCATCAAAAAAAAATAAAGCAACTTCTACACAAGAGGATGAGGAACAAATATATGAGGAACTCAGGTGACCCACTTGGGCATCTCCTGAAAGCCCCCTTCCCCTAATGTCATGGTTAAGAAACATGTACAGCAACATACCTTTAAAAATATATATGATGGCCAATGGCACAGATATCTAAAGGAATAAAAATTCAGAAAACAGTACTAGGTAAGGCACTTAAGCATACTAAAGTGTTGATAGCTGAGAGTGAGGAGAATATGGAACATATAGACAATGAGTACCAGTCACATCCTTGAGACCAACTGCATGATAAAGATCATTATTTGTCCCATTAACTTCCCTCTAAGATTTCCCTCATGAAAGAAGCCCAAAGGAGACATGGAGAAACTCTTCTTCAAATACAAATGGAGATCTGTGCTGTGGTTCAGGACTAAAACATCCTCCAAAGAGTTCGTGTATTTGGAAGATGATTGAATCATTGGAGATGATATACTCATCTGGGATACTATGGGTGTAAAATGGAAGGCTGTATTCTTGTCCCCGACTCCTCTTTTCTCTCTCTGTTTTCCAGTTCCCATGAGATGAACACCTTTCCTCCATCATACCCTTCTGCCACGTTGTTTTGGCCTTGAAGCCAACAAACCATAGACTGAATTCTCTAAAAACCATGAGCCAAAATAAGCCTCTCCTTCTTAAGCTGTAGGAGGTCTGTAGTGCATTCCAGCAGCAAGAAAACTTACTAATACCACAATTGGTACTAGGATTGGGTCATTACTGTAACTATACCTGACTATGTGTCTCTAAAACATTTGGAACTGGTTTTCAGGAGCAGTTTGGTAAAGTTTGGAGATGCAGGTTAGAGAAGCCTCAGAATTCTTTAAGGAGCGATTAATGAAACATTCTGGTCAGAGTTCTGAAGGCCAAAATGCTGATAGGAATGTGGACCATAAAGTTAATAGTCATGATTTTTCAGTTGGAAATGAGAACTTTATTGGCAATTATATTACAGGCCATGTACATTACACTCTGGTGAAAAGTTTGCATACATTTTGTTCATGACCTAATATTTCATGTAAGGATAATTTTTTTTCATTTAAGGACAAATTTAAAGATGAAAGACAAATTGATCTTTGCAGAGGAAATTTCAGGGCAGCCCAATGTTCAGGCTGTGGTATGAATACTGCTGGCAGCTTCTAGTCAGGTTTATAGTGAAAATCAGGAGAAAAAGGCGAAAGTGGATGATTTGAAAAGTTTGCAGTTTCAATAGAAAGGAGGCAACCAGAAATTGGCATGTAGGAGAGCATGATTGTTAAAAGGTTAGCATTAAAAAGGAGCTGACTACTTTAAATCAAGGAAAGACACCTTAAAGAATCTCAAGAATCAGCAAGACCCTATTTATCACAGGCTTAAATGTGCAAAGTTGTAAATTTTCATTTGTGAAGAGAGCCCCTAGACCACCTGTTGCATAAGGGCCAACTAAGATATCGATTCCCCAAGAGTCATCTCACCATGCTTGGTTATCTAGGCACTCAGAGGCCACCGAAGCCATAGTCCAAGAGCATCAGGCTACTGCTCAAGCTGGTTGTAGATGTTGGCATTATCCATGTGGTAGTGGTTTTACAGGCATGCAGAATACAAGAGTCATGAAGGCTTCCACCCAGATTTCAAAAGGACTAGGGGCCAGGCAGTGTCCCCTGAGAGGAGAATGTGTGAAGCTATGACAGTGAAACCAAATATGTAGTGGAGACCCCAGGAAGTTGGAAATGGCAAGAATGTGAAATGTCTGCTGAGAAAAGTCACAGGCAGTGAGCAAAACAGCCCAAGAGAGGCCACACGGCCTACAACCAGTAAGGGCATGGTGGTGGGGCCACCCAAACCCTTTGGAGTTCACCTCTTTCACAATCTTTCACAGGAACTGGACATGGAACTAAAAGAGGTAATGTTTTCCCTGAAAGGTTTTGGTCTTGCTTTGGTCCCATTTCTTTGTATAACTTTTTTTCTCCCCCTTGGAATGCAAATGTTTACCCTGTGTCATTGTATGTTGGAGTATGTAACTTTGTTTTTTATTTTTCTAGAGTCTCACAGCTAAAATTTGCCCTGAGTCTCAGAGGAGATTTTGGACTTGGACTTTCCAGCAATGCTAGGATATTTAAGACTTTGGCAACTCTTAGGGATGGACTAAATGCACTTTACATAATGAGATGGATGGGGACCTTTTGGAGTCCAGGGGAGGATGTTATGGTTTAAATTTAAGATGTCCCCCAAAGATCTCATTGTTTGGAAGGTGATTGGATCATAGGAACACTTTTCTCAGCAGCAAATTCATCCACTGATGAGTTCAGCAGCTGAATGTGCTGGTAGGAGGTGTGGCCTGGTTGGTCATTAGGTGCATGATATGGAAACCTATATTCTTGTCCCTTCCTCTTTTTTTTCCTCACTGATTTCTAGCTGGCCTGGGTTGAGCACCTTTCTACTTCCCTGTTCTCTGTCATGCCATTTCTGCCTTGGAGCAAATAGCTGTGGGGTTAATCCCCTATAACCATGAGCCAAAAATAAACCTTTCTTTCTTTAAGTTGTGGGTGTTGAGCATTTTGTCCTAGTGATGGGAAAACTGACCGATAAATAATGCAAAGGGTAGACTGCGGTGGCACAGATCATGATATGGGAAGTACAGTTGGCAATTCCTATGACTATTCATTTTGTTTTGAGACACCCAGTATTCAGTCCTTGCCATAACTTAGAACTACATTGCAACTAGGAAACAGCCCTACTCAATCTGCTGTTCTTCCTTCCTTCTTTCACTGGTGTAAGCTCTGGATCATACTCTGAATGTGCTGCCCACCTTTTCTTGCTCCTTCCTGGTTATCTTTCATAAGGTTTTCACCAAATAAATCTCTTGCATGTCTAGTCTCATTTTTGTGACTGCTTCTCAGAAGACTGAACTAATACAGAAACCAAGTCCATTGGAATAGTCCTCCACTGTTTGTGACCAGAAATGGGGAGTATTGCAAAGTTTTCCAATAATGCTAGAATCCTACCTCTTTCCACTGACAGGAAATATAAGGTGCTTTTCCAAAGAGAACCAATACCCATTTCCCAATCTCTTCTTATTACAACTCTAGATAGTAAAGAAATGCAGCTCCACTTAACAATCTGCTATATGAGGTATAAGATAGTTTATATCTAAATTTCAGGAAGAGCCAGGGATTTAGCACAGTGGTTCTGCTGCCTGCCTTTCAAGCACAAGGTCCTGAGTTTGATCCCTGGTACCAAAAAAAAAAAAAAAAATTCAGGGCAACTAAGTTCTTCCATATGGTCAATTTGTATCAGCAATTCCCCTCCTTGTCTGTCATTCTGCTTATAGGTCTTGTATTACCATTCTACTTATAGGTCTAATATTTGTACTTCTTGCATCACCAGCACTTCAAGATGCTTGCCAGATGGCTTCATGTCCTTTATTTTTCTCACACAGAATTCTACCAAAGGAATCCAGTTTTGTGCCCAAGCTGTGTTCGTTCACTCTTTCCCCACCTGCAACTCAATAACCACATGCTTTTCCTGGCTTGTTCTTTTTGGCATGTAAAGCACACAATGCACAGAAGTAGAGCAGACTGCTAGAATCCTGTTTCTGACACTTATTCTGAAAACTTGGGCCAGCCTTTTAACCCAAGCCTCAGTGTCCTTGTCTCTAGATGGAGGTGACGGCATCTCCTGTAGGTAGTTGTGAAAAATAGTAAACAAAATACCAGTTAAAAATTGTAAACCTAGAATGATAGCGCATGCCTGGAATCCCAGCTGTTGGGAGGTTGATGCAGGAGGGTCTGAAATACATAATTCACCGATAGTCTGGGATACACAAGGAGTTCAAGGCCAGCCAGGAACACTCAGTGAGACCTTGTCTCAAAAAAACAAAGATTTATAAGTACAGCAATGCAGATCAATCTAGGAACCTCCCAAACTGCTTCGCTCTGATCCCTCTCTCTGAATTCATGTTTTCTCTCACTTCCACAGTCTCCCCAATGGAAAATCCCATAAATGAATAACTGTTTTGACACATCTAACCCAGTAATCTAGACAATTAAGCAAGTAATTAATGCATAATTAACAATCTAAATTGTAGTAAGTTAAATTGAAGTAAAAAATATTTGCTGCCCCTCTTTCCTGGGCCTCTCCTGTGAGCTTCCTCCCAGTGACAAGATTTTACTTTCTACACAAAAATACAAGGCTTAAGATGAAAAGAATGCTGAGATTTCACCTCACTCCTGAAAGAATGGCTGCTATCATGAAATCAACCAATAACAAATGCTGGTGGGGGTGTGGGGAGAAAGGAACCCTTCTCCGTTGCTGGTGGGAGTGCAGGCTGGTGCAACCACTCTGGAAATCAGTATGGAGATACCTCAAAGAACTAGGGCTAGAGGTCCCATTTGACCCAGCTATTCCCCTGCTGGGTATTTTCCCAAAAGAGTTAAAAGAATCGTACCACAGCAATATATGTGCACCCATGTTTATAGCGGCACAGTTTGTAATAGCTAAAGCTTGGAAACAGCCCAAGTGCCCATCAACTGGAAACTGGACAAAGAAGATGTAGGGTTGTTTTTTTTTTTTTAATAAAATGGAGTACTACTCAGCCATAAAGAATGAGAAACTAGAGACATTTATAGCTAAATGGATGCATACTGAGGTCATCCTCTTAAGTGAAATAAATAGGACACACGTGTAAATACTGAATAGTTCCTCTAGTGTGAGAAATTGAGAGTGTAAATAAGGATTAAAAACAAATTATTGATAATTTGAAATAGGAAAAGGTCCAAAGAGGTAGGGGTGGGAGGGGAAAGGAGGGAAAGGAGAAAGGAAAGAAGGGAAAGGAAAAATTATGAGAAAAGAAAAAAATGGAAATGAAGTCTATGTAAATAGGGAAGGGTGGAGGGGGTGAAGGGCACAAAATTAATGGGGAAAAAGATAAAAACCAAGATACATCATGTACAGGTACAAGCACTCAATGACAAATATAAACATATTGTATACCTAAAATGTAACAATAAAAGAATTTAAGGGAAAAAAAATACCAGGCTTAGCCTTGACTTACTTTTCCCAAGTATTTGAGTGCAAATGACATGGGCCATTTGGGAATAAGTTTTAAGAGTTAACTTGGGCTCCATTATTGCTCCTTTCCTGTTTATCATAAGATTTTGGGAGGGGGAGTGGGAGAGAAAGGGCATGTAAAAAGAATGGAGATGTCACGTACATGTACCAACTGCCCGCAAGGAATGTATTCATTATGTACTACAAGCATGAACTAATGAAAACAATGTAAAAGGAAAGGTTTGGAGATACACTTACAGATTAATAACAGATATGGTGTTATTTTTACATCTATGCTAGCTCATGCATATTATCTTTCAGGAAAGATGAAAGATAAAGTTGATGGTGAATAATTTAAAATTTAAAAATTAAGCTGGGGAGGGGGAATAAGTAAATAAGCCAAGGCTGCTCCTTCAGCTTGCATATCCAGTGAAGAGTGACAAAGGAGAGATTTGGGACTTGCCTATGCCCACAGCATATGTAAGCCTACCTAGGCTGACTGATATAGTCATGATACCATAAGCTCTACCTGCACTGTTCAGTTTTATTGTGTGCATAAGTCCACAATTTGGGAGTACAAGAAAAAGTAAATTTCTTTTTTCCATATAGTAGCTAGGTTTTCTTCTTTGAAGTTTAAGCTTTTGGAAATGAAATTAAGAAATAGTCCTGGCTATTTATGCTTTCCCTCTGATGTACACCTCCTCTCTACTAATGAAACACAGAGCTCACTGCTGGAGTGAATATTGGCAGAGGAAGTAAACTTGACAATCTAAGGAGGAAACAAACTAAAACTTCAAGTTATTTAGCTGTACTAGTAAAGAACAGAGTATAAAATGAGAGAAGAATGCAGGGTTTAGTGAGATCAAATAAGTATGATTTTTATTCATAATGAACAATTTTTCTTTCACTGAGATCCTGAAGATTCTTAATCTACTACTGTAGACATGAACTGAAATGTGAAGATAGTATTACTACATTTGCTTGACTTTTACTCTTAAAAAGTAAGATATGCTTGTCATTTCCATTTTTCCTCAATTTTCTACAAAGTGAATCTAGAATGAAACAGATGGGCAGATAAAGAAAGTTTCATTTGTTGCCAAGTACCTTTCCTACATAACATCTGGATATTCAGAGCATCTGCATGACTGACAATCTTTCAACTTCTCATCTGGATGTTTGGCAAACACGGAGGAAATGTTTCCTTTCTAATCTAATCCTTATTCTTGTGCAATGCTAGTCTAGTAACATCTTTGTTAGTATTTCTATCATCCAGCTATTTTATCAAATAAAATATGGGTATTATTTGGGAGCAAACAATAAATTCTATATTTTTAATGCATGCCCAGATACAAGCTGAGAGATAAAAAGGGAAATTTGGGGAGAAATTTTTCTCCATAGCAGTTAATCTATTTTGAGAGAGATTAACAATAGCATATATCAAAGCAACTCCATACTCAGTGGTCTCTATTGTGTATGTCCTTTATGTGAGATGAGAGAATTATATTCCTAGGCCAGATGCTGATAGAGTCCTGTAGGCATCTGCATGGATGCCTGTGTGGCACTTAGGGTAAGAGGGGATATTTTATTGTGCCCTGATGTTATGCAACATGGAGATAGGCATCATTACTGTTTTTTGTTAAACAAAAAAAAAGAAAAAAAAAAACCTCCAAGGGGCTTAGTTACATGTTTTTCCCTTGTCAACATCTGTCAAGAACCACATGTCAATTACTACTCCATCTTTTCTAAGGTAGTAAAGGAATAGAGAACTCCCAGATGAACAATCTTTGCTTTTCAGGAATATGCCCCAGCCCTTTGGATCTAACCCTCGTAAATTTTTGGCCATTATCTCCTTGCAGAGATCTTTGCAAAGAAAAAGGCCTGAATGGAAGAGAAAGGTGTTACTTCTAGTACCATATATGCACAATTCTGTGCATGTAATATAAAGAAAAGCAGCATAAATTTAACAAATCTATTTCTCTTTCCTGAGAACCATACCTGTGTTTCACTGATAAAATCACCTAATTGCTGAATTCTATTCAGTCTCACTCTTCTATGCTTGTACAATTTTATCTTCTTCTATTTTTCATCATATTTATTGGGTTACATGTGTGTGCACATACCTTACCCACCAAAAACCCTTTATAAAGTAGGAAACAATTTAGGTTTGATACTACACTAGATAGACAAGATCATCATGCCTGACACGAGATCTATAGCTCTCTGTACTTCAAAATAGATAACGTGAGAGCCAAGGTATTTAATGCAGATACTAGGCTAACTTAATTTTCTTATAAGAGATAGCCAACAAAAGTAGACAGAGAACTTATTCAAGTAGAATCTTTCCATGGGGTTGTTAATTCATTATATAATTTTAAATTGTCATTTGTCCTGACTCTCAAATGCACCACTTATCACGATTCCCAACAGAAAGACTGTATTTTAGTTCAGGCAGACAGATGAGCATCTGAAGACAGGTGAGCACCAAAACAGAGGGCCCATTATGCATGTGGGCATATTGCCACAGCAACTCTGGAAAGAAAATGGTTGGAAAGAATTGTTTACCAAATTTCACGAGTGCGGATTTAAGATGCCCTGAGGGCCTGTGTTCTGTTAAAAGTGTTCCAGGTTGCTCTTTCTCTGGAAAAAATTAAACAAGTTATGATTTTTCAACTGCCAGGCAATTGATATTTTTGAGAGCCATTGTATGGACAATGAGAAGAAATTTCAACATCAAGAAGACCCAGATCCTGCTTTCCAGGAGTTGAGTTGAGATGACAGTGCCAGTCAAACAAAAAAATGCTATGTGGAGAACCAATTCTCTGCTACTCCTCCCACCAAACAGTGAAGTTGCTTTCCCCACCCCTTTAATCTAGGTGACTTCCTTGGCCAACAGAATGCAGGAGAAGTGGTGGTGAGCCAGTTCTGGGACAAGCCTTAGTTTTTCCCTTTTGGTAAATGGCCCCATGCTGCAAAGGAGTCCAGATTATCCTTGAAAATGAGGCCATATAGATAGGACCTGGAGGAGAAAAAGCCACAGAGGAAGAGAATTCAGGCATTGCAGATGACAGCACCAGGACTGTGGGCATGGGAAGAGAGACATTTTTGGATCTTCCAGCCAGCCCAGACCTATTGGATTGCCACTTCTGGGCATGAGTGATTCCAGCTAATGCTAAGTGGAATAGAAGAAGTCTCCAACCTATAGACTCTTAAGAAATGACAAGTTATTCTGTCTTATGCTCTTGCACTTTGGGAATGTACTTGTTATATAAGATAGCTGACACTCATATGGACTAAAACTTGCACACATAAGCAGCATATCAAATGTGTCCATGCAAGGACTTCTGAATTGAAGAGTCATCAGAAGTCAGGAATGACAGAATCTAATGACTATGTAACCGAACCTATGTTTGAATCTTGACTCTACCACTTCTTGTCTCCATGACCTTGGGCAAGTTAATCTCAAATTGGAAATAATGATTCCTACTTTGCATCAGTAACTAATAGTAAATAA
>NW_004624844.1:3522373-3532793 GCF_000247695.1 Heterocephalus glaber | reverse complement strand
GGACACATAGTCAAAAGAAGACTGTTCCTTAAAAAGGCCTTCACATTAAAGTGGAAGAGATAGCCAACCCAACAATATACAAATCTCAACACAGATTAAGAACTCTGGCGGTTATTCTTCCTATAAAGGAATCATAAAAGCATCTTCTGAAGAAGAGTATTTTGATTTGCATAAAATTAAGCCACACATTTTTATTCTATAATTATGACATAGATTCAGCCCAGTTGTCTCTAAATCTTCAGATAGAATTCAGTTTTCTCTAGTTCCTAGTTAGATTATGGATTTGTATTGGTTTGCATTAACAGAGTATCATCATTTTGCAGAAAGGTATCTGAGACAGAGGCTGTGATGTGTTTCAAAACTTACCTCACTTTCGCTCAGGCACACAGATGATGTGAATATTGCTATGAAATCGAGTCCTAGCTAGTGGAAAGTGAGCCAATTAGTGGTACCTCCCACCTACAATATTCCATGTCATCTTCTTTTTCCACTGGTTGAAGCAGAAGTCCCTGCAAAGTGGCCCTATGGGTGGGAGATGGGAGTTCTATGACATAGGAGGAGCCTGGATTTTTCACATCATTTGGAAATTATTACAATAAATAATAATTATTTACAATTATTTATTGACAAAATTTTTAAAGAGTTGGAGTGGAAACTAGATTATAATTTTAAGAGAGAATGTGGTAACCAGTTATAAAGTATACTATATTGATTTGAGTCAACAAATATTTATAGAAATTTATATAACATAAAGTATAATTAGTGATATTATGAAGGAAAAATAGGAGGAAAAATCATGTACCCCAAAATACCTTCTTCTTCCCCTGAAAAATAATCACTGCACAGGGATCATTTACTTAGAATCATCATATTCAACAGAGCTGCTGAGATATTATTATTCCTGGACTAGTAGGTCAAGCTTCAGAAAAATAATTACTGAAATTTTTGTAATAGGTTTTTATAATAAATATTGATAAGTTCTCTTATTTATTTCCATGTCCAAGGAACTTCTACTCAGTTGTTACCTCAGCTTCAACTTCATACTGATTTTAACGTTCAGCCTTAACACATTTTATTTACCCATATCCTTTAATAAAAAGACTATTAAGATCATTTCTAATGAATAATAAAGCATAATTTTAAATCATACAAATTCTCATTATACAAAGCTGTGCTAAGACAGCCACCAGCCAGATGTAACTATTTAAATTAATTTAAATTATGTGGAAGTCAAGATGCAGTTCTTCAGTCAGATATGCCACACCGTAGATGCTGGCTTGACCCTCACATGTAACTAGTGGTTATTATAACACACAGTGGAGATACAGACTATGTCTATCATCACAGAAAGTTCAACAGTTAAGCTAGCATTCTACTGACCTAAGCTTTACCTGATTTCTGGGACAGCACACTGATTCCTGGGTCCCTGCTGCCATTAGAAAGCATTAGCATACATGCAGGTGCTGGCCCTGAACTTGCCTCCTCCTCTCCTTCCTCTAGGAAGGTAAGTGCCTGAGCGTTCTTCTTCCTTGGTTTTTCCTTGGTGCTGGTGAGAGAAGGAACTGACTCCCATGGAGCACTTGCACTCACTGTCAGTGCCCTGCCTTTCTTGGGCCCTTGTGACTCTAGTGTGCCCCAGCCATCTTCCAGCTCCAACCTCCTCCCCTTACTCAAAGCTGTTTGCAAAAGCTGTTTGGGAGCACTCTGCCTGACACCGGGCCAGCCAAGGGTCCCACGGAATTAACACACAAGAGAAGAAGTCCCGCCCCTCAGCTGTGAAGACTCTGAGTTGTGTTTCTTAGAATACTTTCCAGTATTGAAAGGAGCTGCTTTAAGAGTGCACCCTGTATCAGTGACCTTGCTCTTGCCATGTCACGTGTCCATACCTCCCTGTATTTATTTGTACCCTCAAATAACCCCCTTGCACGCACATCCTTGTCTCAGGAACTGCTTTAGAGCAAACCCAAACTAAGACAGAAGCTAAATTGAGGACTGAGAGGGAGAGGCTTACAAGAGTTAAGATAACTACTATTCATAAAACCATAGATTGTGAACTCCTTGAGAGCAAGGATTATATCATAATTTTTTGTTCCTAACACACAAGGCCCTCAGTGAATATTGAAGCTCGTAGTGTTTCTTGGATATCTCAATGATCCTATCTGGTAGCTATTACAGCTGCTTTTCAGCTGAGGAAATGAAACATTAAAGAATTTCAAAGAGCCCAAGTCACACAGTCAGTGGTGATGCCGAACCTGGAACGAGGGCTTCAGTGTCCAGCCCATTGACTGGCCTTCCAGCCTCATCACAGGCTTGGAGATGCCCAATTCCAGTGAGCCTGCAACACGGTGTCTGTGCCCCACTTCGGCCTGAGTAACAGGTTGAAGTACGGTGCACAATTCTGCCCCTGCTTTGTGTTCTAAGCATGTGTTATAACTTCATTTTCAGGGATTAGGGCTCTTTGTCTTGGGGCTTCATCTTAGAACAAGCTGTGAAGAGAACAACAGTGAGGACCCTGGTTTCCTGCACCTTTGCCTCTGTGAGGCCCAGCCTCCAGGCTCACGCTGTCAAATCCCAAGGACCCACAAGGCTGCAGCCTGCCCAGGACTCTCCAGCCAGGCAGTGCCAACACAAGGCTACTGAGAGGTGAGAAGAAAGAACTTCCTGCAGCCCACAGGATCACTCCAGGTTCTGCCTTCAATTCTGAGCCTTCAGTTCAGAAGGTGGGACTATCAGCATGGTTCTCCATCCGGGGCATTATGTCAAGTCTGTGCTGTAATGAATGGCTTCTGTTTAAGAGGTGGTATGAAGTTTTCATCAAACTGGTTGACTCAAAAGACAGAATGCCTGGCTTAGAATCCAGTTTCATAGCTTTAGTAGAAGTGGGGTGTGAGAGTGTGGCCAGGTTATCTTAAGCTGTCTGTATTTTAGTTCCCTGATCTATAAGCCACCAATAGAGCATCAAAGGTACCCTAGGTTCTCATGAAGATTTAGGCAGTATATACCAAGTGCTGGGACTTTTGTAAACACATAATTCCCATTAAATATTATTATTTGCTACACATTTTATATGTTCCATCTTCTCCTTCCCATAAACCCAATTTAGACTCTAGAAAATCCAAGGAAATCTGCCAATTAAATGACAGAATGACCCCTCCTTTTTTGTCTAGAAAAGGATTTAAATTAATATTTTACCTCTGTCAGGGTTAAAAGAAACTCTAGAATGTAAGTTCCCTCAACTGTAGGCATACATTTCTAATAAGAGAAGTCTGGAAAGAAAGCCAAGTTAGAAGTAGAGGGCTGTAAAATGGTAGAAACTGTTTGCCTCCATATAAAAGCCTTGGTATTTATTTCTCAGTGACTCATGGAACTGTGCTGCATGCCTACTGTGGGTTAAACACCGTGTCCCGCCTTAGAAGGTGGCAGACAATTTATTATAAACACTTATATGCACGTGCTTCTGTAGCCAAACTGCACAAAGAAGGGGTGGAGCTTTTTCAAATAGAATAATTAAAGGCTGAGAGAATTTTTAACATTGAAGTCATTTAGTGAGCTCTATTATTCCTCCCTAGATGGTTAGCTCTGGTGTAATAATGGTTTTCTCCTTGTAACCCCTTCTTTTTAAAGTGGAGATTGTACACATCTAGGAGACTACAGCCCCTCAATCGAAAATGCGAGTACAAAATCTGACAAATGATTTTTTCCCCTAATTTTCATATTCACACATTGGTAAAGCATTCGGTGTGTGTAAGAGTTAAATCCCACTCGGCTCTGCATTTAGTGAAGCACCTAGCGAGGAACACGTTGTAATGAAACTGGAAAGGCCCGGGACTTGGGCACTAAGGCGGGAAACCTCCAGCCGGGCTGGTTCCTGTCCTTTTCCAGTCTTCTCTGAAACAAGGCTCGGTTTCCAGACAGATCACAAGGACTTTCAACCTGGAACGGCTTTGAAGGAAGATCTGCTCCCACCCGTCATCTCCCCCGGGAGCAAGGGACACACACTTGACACAGCTGACTGAGTTGGCAGAAACAGTTTGGAGCTTCTCAATTACCAACCAAGATGGAGTCAGACTCACGGGGTGGAAAGCGCCGCGCGACAGACAGCTCGCCTTTCGGTCGGCTTGGGTGACGAGCTTACCACGCCACTGGCCTCTAGATGGCGCCACGTGCTTAGCTATGCCGCAACTTGCGTCTTTCGGAGATTGAGGACCGACCAGCTACAGACTTGCAGAAGGCGTGTGGGGAATGCTATCTCAGAACGCTGTTCCTGTGTTAAGGTGTGCAGCTTAAACTCAGGCACCCCAGGAATAATCTCCTTAGATTATCTCTATTTTTTTTTCAGTTAGGAGAAGGAATTACAGGAAAAAATACAGCAAATCCTATTTTGACTTCAATCAGTGCCATTGTCTGCAAGCCAAAGAGGGTCTCTGACCTTGTCACTTCTCCTTTGTTCCCCATTTGCAGTCAAAAGCACTGCCATCCATCAAATTGCCGGAGCCAGAAACCTGAATGACACCTTTGATCTTCCTCTCATTTCAACCTTCCCCCCCAGCAACCCCACGTCCAGCCGATCGCCCACTCCTATGTGTTCTAGTCCCTAAATATGTCCATGTCTCTGTTTCCACTGCCTAAAGAAGTCCAGAAGCACCATCACCTGCTCCCGGAGTCTCTGCAGGAGTGTGCTATCTGCTTACCCTGATCGCAATCTGCTCCTGCTCTTCATCTACAATGACCTTAAAAAAAGATAAACTGATCATTAATCACGGTCTTTATAATCTTCTGTGGCTCATTAGTGCTCTCAGGTAAAATCCAGCTATGAGGCCATGATGCTATCTGTAACACTCTTGCCTTCCCTTTCCTCTAGCTTCAACTTGCTACGCGATCCCACTTGTTCTTCTGCCTTCCCAACTTCTTTCAATTCCTAGCGTGTTCACAGAAGGGCTATTTTTCCTTCCTGCTCATAGTTGTGCCCCCAGCAATAGCTGCAACTCGTTGCTCACCCAGCACCACACCTACACCTACCCAATTCGAGTTTTTCCTACAGATCGCAGCATAAACAATGTTTCCAATGGGAGGAGGCCTTAGCGTGCATTGGGACCCACCACTCTGATTCATAGGCCCCTGAACTTTGTGAATTTTAAGTCATCTCACCTTATTGTAGTTACTTGTTTATTTTTTCCCCTGCTGTATTATAAACTCTGGAAACATTGAGAATGTCCTTATGCAACACGCTTACAATGACTTATCTCACCTGCCTCCCCCTCTTAAGCTCTATGACTGTAGCACCTGCAAGTCTGGCTCATTTCTTTGCTTCAGCTGCCTTGCTTGTTCCTCTCACTTGCTTCCTTTAGCTTGGCCTCTTCACTGCCCCTCTAAAATTGCCTCAAGGCCATTGCCTCTTCAATTCCTTCCAGCTAAAATGCACTCCCCCAGCTTTCTGTGTGGCTCTGTCTCTAACCTGTGTCAAAATTATTGTTGAAATGCCATATTCTCAGTGGAGTCTTTTTCTGACCAACCTATCCCTGTCTCTCATTCCTGTCCTTCTTGTTTTCTTCTTTCCCTTAGCTCAAGTGATTGTCTAATATTCTTCCATGGTTCATCATTGGTTTCTTTCTCCTGGAATGTAGGCTCCAAGAGGATAAGGATTTTTGTCTCTGGTTTGTGACTGTATTCCCATCACAGGAGTAACACAAAATAGTAAAATTGTTCATCCTTGTTCCACCCTAGTGACTCCATAGATTAATTCTTCATGAATGGGGAGAACTTATACTCAGCTGGAAAGTCGTCTCCGTCCCTGATTAATTTCTTGTTTTCAAAACTAGTCTGTTTGTTACTGGGGGAGAGGGGTGGGTCAGAAAAGATTTGGAGAAATTAGAACTAAACTAAATCTTCCCATAAAAATGTAAAAGCAGAAGATTTCTGAGATTCTTTAAGTTTCACTTGCTTCCAATTTTTTAAAAATCCAGAAAACTGAGAGAACATGTGACATGAAGCCACAACCATCTGTCTTATGAAAAATTGTCCTAACCTGGACAGCTCCTAGGGTAATGGTCCCTCTTGTCTCATTGTTATTTGACGACCCCCCCCCAAAAAAAACCCCTTTGTTTCCCTCAAATCAAGTCGTAGGGGTACCTTTTATAGGGAAGCAAACATGATTGTCGGGCTGTACAGCCACCTTGATCATTTGGGTAGAAATGTGAAGTTTCTAAAGCCAAACCAGCTGTGCATTCAGACAGAGCCCAATGCCCTAACAAGAAAATGGCAAAGAAGAGTCAGGTTAAATGACTGTGAAATGGGTGTGCAGTCATTCTGTAAAATTCCAACAGCCTGTGAAGATCAGCAGCTCCAGGGGAAATAGCATTCAGTCCCACAATATGTAAGGCTGACTCATGGCTAATGATTTAACATGGATGTTTGATTTAGATTCCATTTTCAGAATTATAAGATGAGCAAACAGATGCTCAGCACCCTTAATTTCAAGGGAATATCATATTGCAACTGCAATTAAGCACAGTTTCTATATGAATATGCAAAATATTTTAGAGAAAAGTCAGAGTGATCATTTACAGTATGAAATAGAAGTGAAATTCTTGAATTTTAAACTTTTTTCTTGTAACTAATACATACAGGCATAAAAACTGTGCAGTTAAGGATCTACCAGATGATATTTCACTACATGTCTACATCATACAACAAATTCATCTCTGCTTCCTCACACATTTATCATTTTTTTTGGTGAAAACACTCAAAATCCTTTCAGTGATATAGGATAAATATCCCAGTTAATTAAAGGAGAAGAAAGAGGGAGAATATATTGATAAGTTTGGTTGGAAGTATAAACACGAGATTTGCAAAGGCCGCTCATGCCATTTCTTCATTACAAAATAACATGCACTGATAAAAAGGTCATGCTGGTACCATGAAAAACATGAGGAGTCTGCTGCTTGGAAGAATTCTAACAAGGTGAAGAAATGAGTTATGGTAGTGCTGTCAATGGTCAAGTTAAAAGTTTGAGGGAAGAAGCAAGAGAACAATAATCATCCATTGGATATTCCTGGACATTCAACAGAAAGTGAAAGCCTACATGGTAATTTCATTAAAACAAGCATCCAGTCCTGCAGAAATGGGGGGAAAGAGTGCTGTGAGAAGAGTCAGAATGACTTCTAGAACAATTTTCCACAATTGGGAGGGATTGGGATGAAAGGGCAGGGTAGGGTCAAACTTAAGGAGAAAGATGAAAATGAGGACCAAGGAATGAATGAAATTATTTGTTATATAAGTATCTTCTTCATTCAAAAAGACTGATTTCTGGAACTGACTAAAGGGATAATGTTTTCAAATATTGTATTCTTTATATTTAGAGAAAGACAAAGACCAGGCAGAATGGGACAGAGCTTCTGGAAAAATTCCAGTGGCGCTTTGACTCAAGTGATCAAACTAGAATTATAACCAATGACCAGGAAATCTGTAATCACTCCTATTTGGTCTTGGAAGCCATTACCATATATTTTCATGGGCAGGCACATATGAGTCCCAGACTTGGTTCAAAGTCAAACTGCTTGGAAGAAAGTGGTAAATCCTAGAAAAACAACTTTGTCTGCCTAGTGTGTTGGAAATATTCACCCTTATATTGATACCATTTTTAAAAAAAATCAACACAGTAGAACTTGAAGTGAAATATTTCAACCTACTACCATCAAGAGTGGAGTCTAAAAGTGTAAACAAGTAGAAATTAACTTTCCCAGGCCGGGGATTTAGCTCAGTGGTGCTGCCACCTGCATTGCAAGGGCAGGGTCCTGAGTTCGATCTCCGATACCAAAAAAAAAAAAAATGACAACCAAGAAAATAACTTTCCCAAAATATGTTCCATTGAGTATTATTGTCTTCAAATACACTGAGAATTTCTTAGTTAAATAAGATTAAACAGGTTTTATTACTATTAGAAGAAGCCTATTATGGTCCCTGAACATTCCTGTATGTTTGGTCAGATAAGCTAGAGTTGCAAGATCCTGGTCACACTTTTCCATTTTCTCTATGGTTGTATATGCAGTGAGCAACCTTACAGGAGGCAGCCTTGGGGTAATTTCTCTCCCTCTGGCATGAGAGTGGGCTTGCTAGAAAAGAGACGTATTCCCCAAGCTTGAAGGTGAATTTTTTAGCTGCAATGCAAAACCCTTTGCATGTGCACATCTATTAGTGACCACTACATATTCTTCTGGGTCTTTGCAGACAAGGGGGGGTCGAAGGCATACCCGATACTTACGCTGCTTGCTGTGCTATAATAAATTCCTTTGTCTCTGATCTAGGAATCTCATGTCTTCTGCCAGCACTCATGAAATGGTGACAGGCTGTCTTGTTAGCTAGGAAGTAAAATAAAACACTTGATCCTGATAGTTACTACAAAAACCCACAGGACCTTTACTCTGCTAAAGTCAGTATGACTTTCTAAAAGAATTGGATAGTACAAACCATTTCTCAAACTTATTTGATCAAGTAAATTCATTCTATTATTTAATAATGGAACAAATTAAGATTTTTGAAACACGTGCCTCAGAAAACTTTATTCTAAGAACACTCATGCAGGTCTAGATAAAACATGTAGAGAATTTGAAAAGATCTACCTTTCCAAACATACCTTTCTAAGGCCTGCCATGCTACCCATGATTCCTACCATTGTAATGATTGTTACAGGGAAATGTACTATTTCTAGAAGGCTCTTATTAAAACTCAAACATGCTACCTGCAGGTGTGGTATAGGAATATATTAATACCTTTACATACATCACAATACCTTACCAATTTTTCTCTTTATGTTTAAATAGGAATACAAATTTGTCATTCTTATCAAGTGAGTAGGTAAAAATTTAATATTGCAGTCTTTTAAAAGGAAGCTTGAGTCACATCATTTTGAGGAGAAACTGATAGGGTGTATGTGGGCTATTCAAAAAAATCCTTTGTTGCTAAGGACACTTTTGGAGATGTCAACATGGGAGAAGCAGGATGCTGATTTCAGCCTTGCATTTTCTGACTGCCTAATACTAGCCTCTCTTGTCCGAAGTTCTGCTTTTTACATTGATGTTTTGTTTTATTGGTTCTCGTTTTCTTTTAAGCTGAAAAATAGGAGCTTTACAATAGGTATGTCTCAATACTGCTTTTGATTATGACCATTGTGGCTTGAAGACAATGCATATTCTAATGTTCTTACTTGATTCACAACTTTCTAGAAGCTGTTTATCACAGTTACTTAACTTGTACGTGATTTTGCTATGCTCTCATCACCATTTGGGAAAAGTTATTCAGAGAGAATGCACTACGAGTTTTTGTATTTTCTCTCTTGGAAAAAAATGTACTCAGCATGTAAAGAATCGTGCTATGAGGAACTGAGATGTTTCCATTAAAATAGAAGTCATTCCCTGTGCTACACACATCAGGTTTTATATCATAACAAAATTCACCACCAATTTGATCCTACAGTGGCACCTGAGACTTCACCATGCCAGATGAGCTATCATGAGAATTATATGAGGTGTTTCAGAACAGCCAGTTAGAGTTCTTTGTGTTTTGCAGCCAGATATAACATAATGTATTTATTCCATACCTTGTGTCAAAAGTTAAAAAAATTAAAACGATTGGGATGTAGCTCCATGTGAAGGCCTTAGGATCACTACCCAGTACTGGAAGACAAAATATTATAAAAGAGGGGAAATGTATTTTATTGAGAACTAAGAGTTAGCAGTAGAAGTGGGTGTTGCTTTTCTAATGCCACCAAAGTTGCAGTCCTATAGCCCAGTGTTTCTTATGTGCAAGGCAGGTCTCGGTTCCTTAACAGTCCTGTCTTGTGAGTGTGTAAGGCTGCTGGGATGCTGAAAATCACCACACTCATCAGGTTTACTTCAGAAACTCCCCTCACATTGCCTCCCTCCTGTTTCAATTCTTACTCTGGTCATGCTCTAGGTGTCCTGGCCTTGCTCATGCTTCATTCATCTCAAGGGTGGTGGATGCCTCGTCTACCACCCCTCGGACCTTAGCCCTGGATCGTGTGGCCCAGACTTCCCACTGCCCGCAACTTCATCTCCTTGCAGAGGCTACTCTGCCCACATGAGAGGGGTGCGGGCAGACTTCAGAAATGATGGCAGGAAGGAACTGGACGACACCTGTCCCAGCTCTTTGTACCCCTGCTGGGATAAGTCTGAACTATGTTTTATGATGGCCCTGTGAGTCCCCAGCAGTGTAAAACTCCCATCACTTGTAGTAGTAATTTCCTCAAAAAACATCCATTTTAACTTTATTTTTTATTAAATTCTTTTATTGGTACATTGTAGGTATACAACACAATTACATTTCTCATTGGGAACTGTACCTTTACATAATGCATCTTGGTTCTTATTTTTTCCCCATTCCTAGCCCTCCCTTCACCCCCTCC
>NW_004624844.1:3449250-3517613 GCF_000247695.1 Heterocephalus glaber | reverse complement strand
CATCTAGCAGCTGCTGGATTGATTTCTCATGTTCCCTTATAATTTTGAAGCAATTTTTCTTTTCCTGGTCACCAATTGCAATCTTATCTTCTATATCTGAAATTCTGTCCTCACATTGGCTCATTCTGCTGTGTAGACTTTCAATGGAGTTTTTCATTGAAAGTTTCAATGGAGTTTTTCATTGGGCCCGGAAGCCCCTTCCTCTGGGCCAGGAGCGGCAGGACAGAAGGTAGCCCAAAAGCCCTTTCCTCTGGGCTGGGAGCAGTGGGAGGGATGGTGGCCGGGAAGCCCTTTCCTCTGGACCAGGAACAATTGGATGGCGGCTCAGAAGCCCCTACCTCTGGGCCAGGAGCAACGGGACTCAGTACCGTAGTCTGGTGGTCTGGTGTCCTCTGCATCTTTGTAGTGTGGAACCAGGTGTCTGTACAGACAAGCGGGGGTGGGGGTCCAGTGGATTGTTGCCGGAGCCGGGGCTGATTCTGTGTGTTCCACGCGACTTGGGACCTTGGTAGGGCATGCGCAGACTTGCCTGTCTGCAGCAGGCTAACACATCCATTTTAGACTTCCTTTATTTTCCTGTATCATTTTTCCATTCTCAAATCCATGTTTCTGGAATAATTTCCAAAATAAATACTTTAATTTTTACTTCCAGGTCTGTTTTGGGCAAACCCAGGCCAAAATACAGACACCAGATTTCCTTCTTTATTACACTATTTTAGTCTACATTTGGAAGATATCATGTCCTACTCCAAGCTAGCCAGTCAGATACACTCCTGGCTGTGCATATCCTGGGGTGGGGGGTGGATCACAGTTTTGTATTTGTACTTGGAAGCCAAGATTTTATACACAGTATACCTTTATTTTATTGCATCTTTATGTCTCTAGATAAGTTGATACTACTGTGCTAGTTGATACTAAGCTGTGTCAGGCCAGAACTTTCTCTCAAATTTTGAACATGTACATCATGGTCTACTTTTTACCTGGATATACCCACACCCATCAAACTTAGCAAAAGATCCTTAAGCTATACATGTCCTGTTCAGTATCCTTTACTCCTAGATTTCCTGAACTGTTTTCTTGAATCAGAAGGCAGAGAAAACATTTGACTACTCTCATTGAATTCAATGTCAGGCATGCGTTGGGGTATGAGGAATGGAAAACTCAATGTGCAATAGCTTAAATGAAACGTCTTTCTCTATCATTACAAATAGGTGTCTGTGGTATTGATTCAATGCCCTAAAAGTGTCCAGCAATATTTCCACAAGTTAGTGTTCCCCAGTGCAATGGGACCAGAACTCCATCAACTTCACATTTAAGGAAAACAAAAATAGGAAGTATAGGTGGCAGCCATGTGGGCCCCCCCTTTTTTTTTTTTAACCAGAAACTACGGCTTTGCCTGAAGAACCTCCCAGCAGACTGTACCTTGCAGCTCATTTGTCAGAACAGAACAAAAAGGTACCCCAGCTCCAAGGGAGACTGTGAAAAGGGAGCAGGTTCACTATGATCAGATTATGGGCACATTGGCAACTCAGAAACCTGGAGCTACTTTAGCACAAAAGTTAAGTTGCTCTGATTCAAGCAGTTCAGAGCATCTGCAACAAAGCCCGTTCTTTCAGTCAAATATCAAGTCGGGTCTGCTCATCCTTAGTTATCTCAGAAGTGTGTCTGTTTCTTCACAGCCATGCCCCTGCCCTTCCCACACGCTTTACTGTAAATAACGGCATCTGTGCTCAGGACTACAGCAGCAGACTGCTGTTAACTGCTTCCCTGCTTTTAGTCTCAATTACTTCCCTCCAATCTCTCCTCCAACTCATCCCGAGTGATGCTTCCTGTTGGTAAACCAGAAGCTATTCAGTGAAGCTACGTTGGTAAACCAGAAGCTGTTATTCAGTGACAAACACCAGGCTGGTTTTCTCCTTTGGTTGTCTGGTCCACATTGCCTGCACCTGCTGCACCCCTCTCTCCACTCCCAGTTACTCACCTGTCTCCCCATTCTCATCCTGCTCTCACTCTTCTGTCATACCCCTCAGCTCCACACCGGGATAACTGCTCCTTTATGTGTTCTCAGTAGTGCGTTTGTGTTTAGAACACATTAAGTTATCCTCTTTAGTTTTACGGGTGCCACTACCACCATCAGAGGGACTTTCTTTACAACAACAGTATTTATTTCACTCACATCAGGGTCCTCCTCACCCAGCAGAGTACCTCACATCAAGAATTCAATTAATACTTATATTGAATAAACAGATTGATTGAAGAGTATCTGCATACGGCTGTTAATTGGAAAAATCAGGTAGTAATTATTTCTCTAGTATCTGTAATATGAGAATAAATAAGAGACTGCACACAAAGTTATTGGAAGTGCAGACTCTGTATCCCCAGGCAGCCTAACTCCATGAGGTCAGCTGCATGACCTTGGCTAATTAATCTCTTTGTGCAACTTCCTCGTATATAAAATGCAAATAGTGATAATACTTATAAGGTTGTTAGAAGGATTAAAAGAGTTAATCTTTGCAATTCTAGGTTAATGAATAGATCAGTAGCTGAAACTTTAAATATCATGATATTTTTCAATAAGTAAATAAGGTAATCGTGGTTCCTGTGCCTACAGAATTGATAGTCTAGATCAGTGCTGACTAAGAAACATAAGATGAGCTGCATATGTAATTAAACTTTTATCATAGCTATACAGAAAAAACCAATTTGATTATATGCACAACTAATTTTAATAAATTACTTAAACCAATGTAACAACATATCACTTATTCAACATACAATTAACCTAAAAAATTATCGAGATATTTTGTATTTTTTATTTTGCACCATCTTCAAAACCCAGACTGCCTTTTGTATTATAGCACATGTCAGTCCACATGTGTACTTTTCATTTATATTTATATTTCATAAAATTACAGTTAAGTAGACTCACATACTCAAGTTGTTCCAAGTATACTTAAAAATTTCACAGTAACTGAGATGCCATGTTTAAATTTAAATTTATCATAACTAGGTAAAATTAAGTATTCAGGTCCTCAGTGACACTAGTTACATTTTAGTGTTCAAGCCACACAATAGCAGGAAGAGGAGCAGAAAGGGGTACAATGGAGGACAGTGGGGGTATTGCGTGCACAGATGAAAATGCCACATGGAAACTCGAAATTGTGTAAAGTTAATAGGCACTACTAAAAATATATTCTTAGAAAAGAGCCACATACTGGATAGCACAGGACTAGAGGAAGTGGGACAAGTACACGGACAGTTGAGGGATGTGATCAGGTGCTACATGAGGGTGAGGATCCAGTACTTGGAGCGTGTTGTGGATACCGATGCAACTCAGCAAAGGGAATTTATGCAGGAGAATTTTTTCTAGAAGAAATGCTGTCTATCCTGAGACCTCAGAGACAAATGGGATCTAGCCAGGTGACAAGGAAGCAAAACAGTCCACCAGGAGAAGTAATGTTGGCAATGTGAAAAAACTGTCACATAACTGAGCAAAAGTCAGAGTGACTGACCCATGGGAGGGGGGTGTATGTGTATAGTGAGTAGGGGTGGATTAAAGGGGAAGAGTAGAGAAGGGAGCAGGTAAGAAGAAAGACTAGACAGGAAGCAAGTGAGAAAATCGGCAAAGTTTCATGACGTAGTAAGAAGGCCAGACTATCCTGAAGGCAAAAAAGAGACTCTTAAGGATTAAACAGGATAGAAATGGTCATATATTTATTAGAGATCATTCTGCTTAAAATAGAAAGAAATTTAAATGATAAAAACCCGATACCCACTAAAATGGCTACTAACAAACATTGGTGGTGATGTGGAGAAATTTGGAACCCTTTTACATTGTCCATGGGAATATAAAATGATGCAGTCACTGTGGTACACAGAATAGAAGTTGCTGCAGAAGTTCAGATTATCATTACCAAATAATTCAGCAATTCCATTTCCAGGTATGTACACAGAAGAATTGAAAGCAGGATCTTGAAGGCATAGCTTTAAGCCAGGCACATTCACAACAGCATTATTCATAGTAACTAAACTGTGTAAGCTACACAGCATTCACTGGCAGATGAATAAGTAAGCAAAATACTATATATACGCCTACAATGGAACACTATTCTACCTTTAAAAGAAAAGAAATCTGAGCTATGCTCCAACGTGGGTGTATCTCATGGACATTATGCTAAGTGAAATGTCAATCATAAAAAAATACTCTGTATACTTATATGCAATATCTAGAGTAGTCAGATTCATAGGGACAGGAAGTAGTATGGTGATTGCCAGGGACAAGGGGAGGAGGAATGAGAAGTTACTGTTTAATAGGTATCAAGTTTCAGTTTTGCAAGATGAAAGAGTCCCAGAGAAGGCTGGTGGTAATGATTACAGAAGAATATGAATTTGGTTAAAAATCACTGAAATGTGCACTTTCAAATGGTGAATATGGGAAATTTTATGTTTTGTGTATTTTAACAAAATTTTTGAAGACCAAAAGCAATGGTTGCACATCAAGTTAAAAGAGGTTATTGCTGTGATGGCAAGCAAAAGATAAAGCAATGAAAGTTGAAATGGGTAATAGAAATATTGACAGAGAGAAATGAGTTGAATTCAGGGACATCAGTGGCATGAGTACAATTAACAAAATTTATTAGCAGTTCGTTTTCATCTTGGGTGAGAAAGAACTAGGAGTTAAGCTGCTTCCCAGCTTTGTAGTGTGACCAGCAGGGGTGGACAGGGAGGACATTGAGAGAGAACAGGGAGGGAACACGGGCTTGGCTGGAGTTGGGAGTAAGGGAATGATTGACTATGAGGCGCTCACTGGGAATCTAAGCGGGACTGTCTAGCAAGGAGTTGGAAAGAGAAGTTCTGGAGGCAGGTCTTGGAGTCACTCTCGGGGAAGGATAATTAAAGCTGTAGGAGTAGATGATTGCTAAAGATAGCCACTGGACAATAGTTCGTCTGCCAGCACAATTCCCTCAACTTTCTTCTGAGGATTTCACCCTTCTTCACCTATAGTCGCCAAGTAGAAGCAAGTAGAAGGTAGTGAGGGAGGCTAAGGGACCCCAGGCTAAGCTAGAAAAGCAAGTGTGAACCTAACAATGTGTACAGGAGTGCTGATTATATATATATATGTATATATATATATATATATATATATCAATTGCATCAGATTAGAAATAAGAAAATGAAGTTCTTGAAACCATCTTATTGCTACGATGAAGGGGGGAGCACAAAGGCCTGAGAAGGAATCCAGCACATAAATTTAGGAGGAAGAAAAATTTATTTCATTTTATGCCATTTCAGCCCTGAGTCCAGCCATGCCTGTAGAAAGACAGAACACTGAACATTTCAATTACTACATGATTCAATTTATTGCATTTTTAATTGCATTTTTAATGCCAGTTTGAGTTGAATTTTCTATATTTGCATCATAATGAATACAGGCTGTCCTAGCTTTGCATGGTAGTGCAGGTCCATAAAAATAACTTTGCAAGCTGAAACCAGATAAAGTGATTTCAGTAATCAACGGGGAAAATTACAATTGATCTGTGAGAACCTTTGAACTTTTTTGTCAAAACATTAAAAACTCCTATTGTTAGTGAATATAAAACAATAAAACTAATGTTCCTTCATTATGCTGAAATTTAAAATATTAGGAACATAGAGGATTAAAGTGTCTGATTTCTTTATTTTTAAAATGTACCAAAAATAGCTGAAGCACTTTTTGATATCGTCTTCCCAGTCAATGGTCTTTTTACATCCGTATACTATCAAGCGCCTGTAAAAGTTTCAATGCTGTGGAATATCTCTGAGATCGGCTTTAATTTGAAGCGTTTTGATTTTCCAGAGCCACTTCCTCGGGGATATCTTCATCCCTCTGTCACGACCACCTCCCCACTTTTGTTTGTGTGTTTGCCTCTGCGACGCTCCTTGTGGCTGCATTTTCAGACTTTTGAATATTAACGTGGTCATGATCACTCCTATCTTCTATAACTTACTTGTATTCAGTTTGAATTCTGCAAAATGATTTCAGCTTCTGAAACACTGAAAACATCCTTCATGGTCAGTAAAATGTCCCTCTTCAGTTGCTTGTAATTTAGGTTTTCTTTCAGTGCAGCACCTACCTTCAATATTTGGCCTATAGATTGTAGTCAAATTGATTGGATTTTTTGCTTTCATTATAATCGTCAACCCAAATTAGAAGTAAATGCTTCATTTCCACCATAAGTGGCTTTCTGTTATAAGTACAACTTAAACTAAACAATTTTTTTTTTTTTTGGTATCAGAGATCGAACTCGGGTCCTTGCGCTTGCACAGCAGGTGGCAAAACCACTGAGCTAAATCCCAGGCCCAAACTAAACAATTTGAATGCTGGCTTACTTTGTTTTTTATTCGTCTTACTTTTTTATTGTCGTTGTTCAGCAGCTTCTTGCAGGCCTAGGTCTTGTCCTATCTTCACTTTGTTGTATCTGTTTTCAAATCTCCTAGTTACACCCAATCTCACCTTCAGTATTATCATTTTTACCTTCTTTGCTGAATTTTCATCTTTGTTGGCCAATTTTCTCTATTGCTCATTTTGGCAAAGTGTCAAAAAGGGCCTAACACTGGGAGGCAAATGAGTTGACCTAACCACAGCATTTGCTGTCTGTACATGAACTGAATCACAGATGTGCAGTGACTGTTTGCCAACTGATTTTGAAAAAAGTAACACAATTGGTCATCGATCATGATGTGTGTCAGTCATTTATGTTGGGATTTGTGGACTGCAGGGCTAGCAGTAAGGTTTATAACTTAGGCAATTTCTCACAGTTAACACATGCAATAAAATTTGAGCTGTGTCATTGGGAGCTAGTGTTACTTACCTAGCCAGTAGTAAATGAAATTTGAACATATAAGACTTATCCAAAGCAATGCTTGTTCTTACTACCCAATGCAGAGATTATGCAAGGAAAAAAACCAGAAGAAAGTCTACTGTAGGTCCCTGAGCAAAGGAGGTGATCTAATTACAGGATTTCATCACCCCCAAAGAAACCTCATATCCAGTAACCATTTGCTCTCTGTTCTCTCTTCCCCATACCCAGACCCCGGAGACCACTGATCTATATTTTACCCTCTCTAAGATTTTAACCACTCTAGGTTCTTCCATGTGGAATCATACAGTGTTTGTCCCCTTGTGACTGGCATGGAATGTCTCCAAGGTTCACCCAGAATGCCGCATGGGTCAAAATTCTCTTCCTTTTTAAGACTGAATAACATTCCATTGTTTCGATATACCACTTTTTATTTACCCATTCATCAGGTGATGGACACTTGGTGTGTTTCCACTTTGGGGCTATGATGACTCCTGTTGCTGTGAACATTTGCTTACGAGTTTTTGTGTGAACATATTTTAAAAATTATTCTTGGAGATACACCTAGGAGTAGGATTGGTGGGTCATATGGTCACTCCAACCATTTGAGAAACTACCAGACTGTTTTGACAGTGGCTACACCTTTTTACATTTCCAGCATCAATGTGTGAAGACTCTTTCTATAAAAAATCTTATATATCAATACTTCCTTTCATTTTATTCCAACTGTCTAGTTTCTCACTTTAACTAGCACATATTTCCTTGCATCTTTGACTTTCTTATCCACATGTGTTAAACTTATCCTCTAACCATGCACACAATAAATTTTCCTCACACTGCAAATCATTTATTGCTTCCTCATCCCACTATATAGAATTTGTTCAAATCATTCAGTGCATTAATTCTCTCATATTCCCATTCATTTATCCAAGCTGTTTATAACCACCAAAAAAATCCAAAGGTAGGTAAATATGCATAAAATAATGACTTTATTTGCCTTTCCTTCTTCTTCAATTAAGTTTAATCCAATTCAATAATTTTGAATGAAAATTCTGCATAATAATCTTAGCTGTAGGAGGTGCAAAGTAAAGCAAATTACTCTTTAATCTGGAAGAGATGTTTGTTTGTCCAGTTCATCAGATCCTTCCCAAGATCTGAACCTTCACAAGTTGTCAGGATTCTAAATTTCCCTTGGATTTATCTCCCACCCTCTGACAACCATGGACCTTTTAAAGCAGCTAGAGAGCCTACTATTTCCTATGTTTCATATATATCTATATGCGACCATTGATACAGTGGACAAACATGGTACTCTGTGCAATGGTGAGATGACCTAAGTTTCAAGGCTACATGATTTCATAGAGTGGAAGAGCTGGTGTGTCTGAAACAGAGTGCAACAAAGCAATGTGTCTGGATGCTCGTTGCTTATTGGAATTTAAAAAAACCTCGTCAAAATAATAGCCGAATACCAAGTGTCAGGGATTTGTTGATTTTACTCAACTAAAGAGATCATGTGGAATAGCACCTACATTCAAAATCACCACTTGGTTAAGTTCTGCAGCAATTGATTTACATTCTCTGAGAATCATCCGTTATCTGCTCAAAGCAAGGAAAAGGGTACTGTTTTTCTAACAGGACTGTGACAAGGATTATAACCTATACTTGTTACCATATAGATTCAGTTGCTGGAGAGACATCCAAAATGATACAAGGATAAAGAAGCTAAAAATTTATCTCTCACTCAAATGAAAGTCCTCATGTAAATAGACCAAAGCCTTTATGGTGGCACTAACAATGATCCAATTCCTTCTATCTTGTTGCCATACTGTCCCTACAGTGGTGCCTTCCTCTTCATTTCAGAAAGCACAAAGGAGAAAGGAGAAGGGGTAGGCTCATTGATTCATTTTATAGACAAAATCCAGAAATTGCTTTTGTCACTGTCACTCATATCCCATTGACCAGCACTTAGTCATACAGCCACATACAGCTGTGCTGTGGCAGGGAAATGTTCTAAATGGCTACCTTCTAGAGCTACAATTTGGAGATATTATTTCTATGAGAAAAAGGGGAGTAGAGCTATTGGGGGAGAGCCACAAGTAGGTGCCCTCATTATCACCTAATGTCTTTCAAACCTTTGATGATGAACTAACTGTGCAAATCCTCATAATCCTCACTCCGGGAGGCTGAGAGCAAACGTGGATTTTCAGTTGTCTCTATGCACAGAGAACATGGAATCAGTCACAGTGTGGATTGCAGAACCATGGATGCATAGGGACAGAATCGATCCCCTCCTCCATCCAGTAGTTTCCCAGTCTTCCTGTGTCCCCACCCTGCCAGATAGATGGCACCGACATTCTGCACTGCATTGGTTCACAGCCAGGAGCCAGCATTCCTTGAAAAGATCTGGCCATTTTGCACTGAATACTTACCTTGGTAAATGGTCAAAGATACTTTTGGAGAGGGCTGGAAGAAAGGCTTATGCAATGTACTTGTAATGATATCACAAGGTCCTTGAGGGTGACTAGGCTTCCTCTGTAATTCAAGGCTTAGGGATAGACTCCAGCCTGGGATTTCATGAGCAGACATCATGATATGACAGTGGCTTGAGACAGGCCTCCATAACGATTTATCATTTGTGTATTATTATTATTATTATTATTATTATTATTATTATTCAGGCCCAGTTTAATTGTGCAGATCCTATGAATTTTAAGATGCTGCTACAATTTGTCATATGTTAAATAAAATTATTCTAACCACTACAGTTTTTCTACTGTGTTTTTTTAAAAAAAGCAAAAATCTACCTTGCCTCTGACTCTCACGTAATGCTTCCTGGCCTGTTACCCCAGAAACCTATAATACCAACTCAGTAGTAGCACTGCCTGCCTTCCTTGCCATCCAGTAGACATTCTCATGTAAAGATGCTGTCACTCCCAAAGCAGTGCACACACCTTAGGCAGAGCCAGGAGGAGGGTAAGAAGTTCACACATGTCATATTTATTTGAAACTTTTCCGCTCAAAACTCCAAACTGCTTTTTCTACACCAAATAAAGAAATTTGGGGTACTTCCACTTCTTGCAAAGTAGGTCATCTTTCATCAAACAATGAGAACTATATACAGAGCCTTCGGCAATACTTGGGATCCAAGATCACTGATAATTACAACTATATTCATAAACCAAGCCTCCTTCTACCCAGGCTGGCATCTTTAAAAGCTTTCTCACACATTGGCCCCTACATGTAGGGCAGTAAAAGTGAACAGAAATCTTGAAGTTACTGAATAGCCTTTTCTTGGTTATGAAGTTGTTCTTAGTTGTGAGATGGGTCTCACACTAATCACAGGTTGTAGGCAATGAGAAGTGGGAAGAGTGGGGTCTAAAGAGAGTTTACATCCTTTTGCAGGTTGAGTACTTCAGAGGAACCTGCAAGCAAACCTGAGGACCCATAAGACAGAAGGGAATGTTTGTGCTGGTAAAGAGGGCTTTTCAAAGGGATAAGAGCATTCAGATTAATTGAAACCATCCAGAGCCTCCCAAATATTGTCATCACAGTTCTCAGTTTTCACTCTTGGACATAAGAGATTAGCAGGGGTGCATGTGGCTGGGGCACCGGAAACCGTTAGTGTTTCTCAAACTTTAGTGTGTGTCAGAATCACCTGAAGGCTCCTGGAGCTAGAAGTGGGTGGGTTCTGGTCCTGGAGTTTCCATTTCCATAGCTCTGCAATGGGGCTCAAGAATTTCTTCTTCCACCAGGTTCCCAATGGTTACCGATCCCACCAACCGAGAGACCACAGTGCAAGTGCCACTGAGCTACCTTGTAATTCAATAACTTACGTTCCATGACAGGATACATTAGCTTTGTAAAGTGCTTCAAGTTTCCTTTAGGGAACTCACAGAAATAAATTCCTTAGCTATTTTTTTTATGTCTTTTGAGCAAGACATGTTGTTACTTAAGTTACTCAGAGCAATTGAAGGCAGACAGTCCACCTCTCTGCTCCCTATAAATTCTTAGGTCCCTCAAAGGCCCATCCCAGAAGCCACTCAGTACACTGTCCCATACCAAGTGACTACAGGTGATAAGATAATCAATTAGCTCATTGCTGGGTGCCATGAATTACTGTTATCTCCTCCTATAACCTCTTCAACCCCAGTTCTATTTTCTTAATCCCATGTTCTTACTATTCTTTTGCCCATAACATTTCTGGTACCAATTATTAAACAGGGAAAAATTTTTAATTGCAGGTAATACAACTCTACCTGTAATCTATATAAATAAATTTAATGACATGTGTAGGTGATTTACGGAAATATTAAGAGGCTTGAAGAAATACACATTAGCCTGAGATTTCAGGTATAGCATCCAAAACTATCACAAAACTAGGCTGTTAAGAAAGCTTCTTCCTTTGCTAGAGGCAAGGAGCTGTCAAATAATGAACTTTTATGAGGAAGGTTAATCCAATGATATAAAATGCTGTATCCACATTATATCCTCCAACCTGATCAATTCTCAAGAATTTAATTAATTCACTACAGTAGTCAGATAGATATAATTGGCTAAATTGTTGGTTTACCATTTTCTCATTCTTGTCTCCAGAAAGACTTAGCAATTGATATTGCAGTTGTATGTTATTTTTAGATTGAGCACAAAACATCAAGTTTAATACTATTTATCAGTGCATTGGTCAGGTTTTCCATTGCTGGGAAACAGTACCCAACACTCACAACTGAAAGGAGAGATTTGATATAGCTCACAGTTTCATGGTCAGGCTGGCCCCAGGACAGGAACACTATGGCAGAAGGACATGGAGAAGCAGAGCTGCTTACTTCATGGCAGCCAGAAGCAAAGGAGGGGAAAAACACCAGAGGAAGAGGAAAGGACAAGACACAGTACCCAAGGTCACGCTTTCATGAACACCAAAAAGCATGTCCCACCAATCCCCTGGGTGGCTCCCAAGCCAACCAATTTGACATAATTGAACTTAACCATCACACTTGGAAACAAATTTAAAGTGTTCTTTTTGTTTTGTTTTTCTTAAGAAAACATAATTTATAAGCTGGGTGTGGTGGCACATGCCTGTAATCTCAGCCCATGGGAGGCTAGAGCAGGAGGATTGCAAGTTCAAGCCCTGATTGGGCAACTTAGTGAGAAAGACCCTGTAACACAAAAAAGGCTTGGAATATAACTCAGTATGAAGGCTTTAGCTTCAATCCCCAGTACCACAATAAAAAGTCAAAAGAAATTTAGTTTATAAATAAATCTTGTCATATTCTTTCCCTGATATGACAGTAGACGCAGGCTTTGGATCAAGCCACCATGGATGTGTGTCCTGCTCTGCAGTAAGCAGTGAGGTGATTCTGGGCATGCTATTTAACTGGCATAAGTCTTGTTTTCTTCAACTGTCAAATGAGAACCATCATAACTGTTAATCCTGTGCCCCTGGAATGTTCTCAGTGCTCAATAAATGTATGCTCCTGTTGTATTTCCTGCTTTTCAAAGAGGTTGCATTATGGATTAAGTTATAACTGATTTAAATTAAATGTTTTTCTAGAGAAACCAATAACACTGACCTAAGATTACAAGCAAACATGGCTTTTTGATGGTCACTTGGGTAATCTGCACAATACACAGCTGTAGTTTCTTGGGTAATCTTTCTGTATATTCCTGAACTGTATTCTCTAATTTAATTCATCTCCTCCACAACCAGCCTAGTCCAAGTACCATCATTTCTTGCTAGGAAAAATAGCAATAGCTTCCCTACCTAGTTCTGTAGTCACTTTTCTACACTCTGGTTAAAATGATCTTTTAGGAAAATATAAATCTTTCCTAAATCCCAATCACACCTTGCTCAACACCTCAAAGCTCTGCTATGGGAACCAGGCTCTGGGCTCTGTCTTCTCTTTGGGTTCCTTCTCTCCACTTTCTTTCCTTTTCTTAGTGCTACCCTGGAGGATTCTCAGCTCTTACACTCCCAGGCTTCTCCTGGTCAGGGCCTTTTCATAGATTCTGACTGCCTGGAGGCCTTGCCCCCCAGCTCAGCCTCCTTCACCTGGGCAACGTTTTCTTGTTCCCTTAAAGTTCCACTATTTCAGGGAGTCTTTCCACACCAGCTTGGGCCAGGGTCCTTTGTTAGTCACGTTTATGTACTGGTGAGTTGGTTTTTCTTTCCTGTTTTTGCTTCAAACTGGGTGTGTACACACTCCCTTGTGTGTGAACCCTAATAAATCTTTCTTTCCCACTAAACAGAAAGCCTCAGAAAAAGCAAAGTCTCATGTGTGTTCCTATTTACCTGTTAGCCTAGCACCTGGCAGCACAGTGCCTGGTACCTGGTGGCACTCGGTATAGATTTGCTGAACACGCTTACTGCCTGGTGAGGCAGCAGTCTCCAAAGGGATGTGACTGAGAAGGCAAATGCTCAAAAGAAAGAAGTCCAAACTGAAGCAAATTGAGTGTCCACTTACATCCATCCTAGTTCTCTTATGTAGCTATTGTAATCTGGCACTGTCAACAAACATGAAAATCTAGGATATTTTTTTCTTATCACAGATGAGGCTTCTTCTAAATCCCTGAGAAGTATAATTCAGGAATGAATTTAAAGGAGGGGGGAAAATAGTATATTTGAGTTAGTTGGTTGATTTAAATTATCACCTCTGTCAACTTTGGTAATTTAATTCCTTTTTAAAAGTCTCCACCTCTAAGATAAATTGAAAGACCACAAAATGCTTAAGTATTCCCTTTCACCACTTACTGCATCTGAAAGGTCCAGTAAACGATGGCTTGAGAGAGAACTTCTGGGAGGCTGTACTTCCTTGCCACATGTCCATCCATCCCAGGACAAGTCTTGAAGGTAGACAGAGGCTCCAGCCTGCACCATGCTGCTGGAATGCAGATTGTGTCCCAGATTCCACCCAAAATATATCTCCCTTAGGCTTTACCAAGTTCTGAATGGCAATATTAGATGCCGGTTCCTTTTCTTTTGTGCTCTGTGACTGTAGGCACTCCGGGTAGGGGCATCTGGTTGACCATTATCCTCCCCCTCCTAAGACACATGAATTTAGGGGTTCCTTGCCACAGTGGGTATAGAAGTGCATGGAACAGAAAGAGATAAAGGTGCTGACAGTACCTAAAAGCTCATGGAAAAGTGTTACTGATGGCAAGAAAACAAGAGCAGGCAAAGGGCTGAGTAGCACAGAAAACATCTGGGTGGTATTCATAATCTTGGCAATGTTGGTTGTAATCTGCCTCATCAAATTAAACCATTTTCAAGGGCAATGCAAGGGATTCAGTAGAAGCTCAAATGGCAAGCAGTGTGGAGAAGAGAATTTGTCCCTCACCAGTTCAGTGTGGTGCCTGGTCTCATAGCTTCTCATCTATGCTAGAATGGCAGAAGCAGACAGTTCCCTCAGAGAAGGACTTTGCATTCATATTTCTCCCTCAGATAGCTTATGCTCCTTTCAGTTTTCCGAACATGCCTGCCTGATTAGGGAGGGAGAAAGCCAGTGAGTTTCAGTTATGAGAGAGTCTCAGCATATTGGAACATATCGACACAAGTCTCACAGGAAGATAATAGACAAAAGTGGTTATCAGTAACTTGGAAAGTCATTTTTTAAGCATTTAGTCCCATTGTAAGTTGCCCCGCTGTTACACTAGTATTGCTTGCAAAACGATGAAAACTTAGGCACATTTGTGTCAGGTGTGCCTGTTTATTTGTTTATTTGTTATTAGAAACTAACCTCATAATCAGATTGTTCTGTTTGGGCCCCAAAGTGGCTTGTCACTGAGTAAAAATAATTTCCCATGGCAGGTGCTCCCAGCAGGTGGCTGCTCACAGTACCTGCATTCGAAAGGTAGATTTAGTCAGATTTTGTTTTAATATGAAATCTGTATTGCAGCCTGAGCCACCACTGGGTGAGGTGCCAAAATTCATGTCTGCAGCATGATTTATTATGTGAAAATACCACAGAACTAATCAGTGGAGTTACTAATTAATACAAATCTGCATTTTTGCATAAGCAATTAGTGCAAGGAGAGAGCAGTGAAAGAGGAAGTTTGACTCCTTTAATCTCAGTGCCCACTCAAGTGGAAAGACCCACCAGGGCCAAACTCCAAGATCTACATTTGGAATTTTCCCACTTTGATTAGTTAAAGACATAAAAGGTCAAATTATCAATATTTAATTCAAGTGGAAATGCATTCGTTAAAAAGGAAGGAAAACATTTTATTTAAAGAAGGTGAGACTCTAGGGGTGGACTCATGAATAAAAAATAATTATATTTTCCATTACACTGAAGTCTGAATATGTGATAAGGATTTTTCTATGTTAATGGCATTATGAAAATTATATCCGTGTGTATGTGGGAGGATGTGAATTTTATCGCTAAGAGATTTGAGTTACTGAAAGTGCTTATTTTCAGAGTCACATCTCTATTAGATTTTTCCCAGTTTATTCTGGTTAAGTTATAGATAATAGTATGCAATATTTAAATCTGGTATGGTTTAAAGAATTGTGTGGTTCATCAAATCGGAGGAAATAATGCCATTCAGCATCTGTATGTTTATTTTTACCATTAATAGAAGATGTAGTATTAAATATATGGAGAGTGATAAGATAATAGTAATAAAGATTGTATTTTCAGTAAAACTTATGCTGCAGAAAACAAAAGCAAAATCAATCACAGTTTAGACGTAATGTTTCTAAGAAAAGCAAACGCGAGATTTGTTTTGAAGCCCAGCGGCAAATAAATGCAAATGTTAGAATAATGCTCATCTTTTTAAAAAGTTATTCAGTGTATGATTTGTCTTTGTTTCAGATTCATCAGCTCAAATTTATCGTTTAAACCCTCCCCTCCACAGACCTGGTTTTCCAGGAAATTTATTCTGAAAAGGCTGCTAATTAGATACAATTTACAGGGTTCTGACTAAAAGTTTTGGGCGAGATGGCCCATTATTTAGCGAAAGAAAGCAAACAGGGCAGGCTGCTCACAGGGGAGCTTTGCTAAATCTTAATCCAGCGAATTTCAGGGCCCGGGAAGCGGGAGTTGTCCGCGGTGCTGATATTCTCCGGGCAGCCATTTCTCCTCTGAGCCAGCGGCCCGGGCCCTAGGAACTTGCCCGGGCCTCCTCTTCCAACCCAGGGCGGCAGCCTTTGTTCAGAGGTAGCTTAGACGCCGTCGGAGTGTCGCTCTCCGCTCCTGAAGCGACGCCCAGCTACCAGGGATTTTTGTTTGCTTGCTATTTTTGTCAAGGCGAAAGCCGGCAAACACCGGGTGCTGTCAGGTCCCCCTTGGACGGCAAGCTGTTCCTCACTGGCCGGGAGACAGGTGCGGACCCCCTGTTCTCACTGGAACACACACTCCTGTGCACACTGACGCCTTACGCTTAGACGCACACCCACAGTCAACTGACACATGTACACATTCACACAAATGTTCACATAGTCACACACACGTATTTATATATTCACTCGCAAAAATGTCACATGCACTTCTACACGCACACTCAGACTCACACATTTGTACACGGAGTTACAAGTACACACACACATCTGCACACACAGGCTTTCTGACGCACGAGGCACGCACAATCTGACGCACAACCATGCCAGAGGCCTGCGTCTGCCAGGATGTGGAGGCTGCTGCGTTTATTTTATGTTGTTGATTCCGCGTGCTGAGTGGTCTAAGGAAATCCGCCTCGACTCGGAGACACCTAGTCCCTTCCAGGTCTGCGAGCGCCAGGAGGGGGCCACCATGCCCCGCGGGGCCCCGGAGGACGTAAATATAAATAAAAGCGCCCAGACAGGCCTAGCTGGGGGAGCCCGGCACTAAATCACTCCCCAAATCACAGTCGCGTCGTGATCCATCCAATAGCTCCAAGCAATTTATGGGGTTGGGGGCTGGAATCAATTTTTTCTGTTCTCGCAGGTGCAATATGAATCAATTATCTTAATTAAGATTATGCCTCAAGCCCAGGAGATTTGGGGAGGACGGGTTTTGCGCTCCGGGCGACGGCGAGGCATTTTAATAGCGTCTCTCCTGCTCCTGGCTCGCCCCGCCGCCGCCGCCTGTCGAGCCTGGACAGCCCCGGCCTCCCGCCCCAAGCTCCGGGCCCAGCGGGCACCTGCGGCGCTCGGCTCCGGCTCCGGCCCCGGCCTACCGCCCGGACGCGGCCAGGCCCGGAAGCCCCACCCGGCCACACCGGGAGAGGACGCGGCACGGCCGAGGTCGGGGCCTCCTGGCCGCACCAGGCCCACTGAATGGACGCAAACTCCCCCCGCAGGAGCAAGCATCTGTTTCCCCAGAAACAGGTCACCGCCGGGAGGGCCGGGCTTCATCGCAGCTTTGTGAATGAGCCCCTCAGCCCAGCCCAGCCCAGCCACGCGCTTCCCACCCCCACGTCCACCTCTCGCCCGCCCCGGGTAACGGCCACGACGCTAGCAGGACGGGGGCGGGGGGGGGGCGGCAGATTCAGGGCATTGCTCGAGGGCAGTGAGTCATGAAAGCGGCCTTTGTTGCCAGCGCGTGCGGTTCGCGTGCCTCGAGGCAGCCTGCAGCGCCCAGTGGGGACAGGGCTAGGGGAGGCCAGCTAGCGGGCAGCTCGGGCAGAGGGAGAGACCCGGGCAGTCCGGAGGGGGGAGTGCAACCCTGCAAACCAGACCAAAGGGAGGTGATGCAGACATGTTGTCCGGCTCTCGCTGGTCCTCCCGGGTCCCCAAACAAAAAGCTCCTCCCTCCAGGCCGGTTCTGGCCTCCTCCCTCACGGCCCTCGTTACCCGACGGCAGCCTCCGGGGCTCTGCGGACCCTTGCAGCTGCACCTGCTGTGCACAGGGGAGCTTAAGGACGGTCACCTCGAGGCCGAACCAGTCGGGTCTCTGGGCATGGGACAGGCTCGTCCTTTATACAAATCCCCCCAGGCCTTCTCGAAACGACGTGTAGTGTAGTGGGATTAGAGGAGAATGTACCTCGGGCAGGAAGAGGAAACCGGCTGCACAATTCCTCATTGCTGAAATACCCGAGCTTCCGCTACCCCGACCCCCTTCAGTCCACAGGACGCTGGTCTCCCACTCGGCCCCCAGCATCTGCTCCGGGGCCCCCAAAGCGGAGCAGTGAGGGCTGGGCGAGGCAGGAGCTTCGCATCCCCGAGGCACGAAGCGCGGGCCTTGCGACCCCTGCCCCCAAAGCCGTGGAATGCTAGGGCCTACTTGGGACATGGGGGGGGGACCGCCGGGTGTGGACTGCAGGTTGTCAGGGTGGGGCTCTGACGGTACGAGGTAGACACTGGAGCCGTGCTTCTTGGTGAATCCGGTTAGCTAACCGCGCTCTCAGCCACTGAGGGACACAGAAAAGCAAAGGTCACCCAGCGCTGCTCTGGATCCACGTTTCGGTCCCCAGTGGCTTCGGTCCAACAGCTCCTTCCTTCCTTCCCCTTTGGTTTTGTGCTGGATTACCACCTCCCAACCCGGCTGGCCCTCCAAGCCCAGCTCTTCCCAGGGGTCCCCACTCCAGCCCACAGTCCAGGCACCGCAAACTCCAGGGACCTCCAGGGCAAGTGTCTTGACACAAGCAATTCAAATAGGGTGCATCCCTTTCGAGGGGCTTCAGACCTGGGAGAGGGTAGGAGCGAAAAGAGGGTTGGAGGGAAAGCTCGGTGAGAAAGAATACACAGTGAAGGATTCCACCCAGTGCTTACTCTTTTCTTTCCTTCGGTCCTCTTTCCTTCCTCTCTTTCAAGGTATCTTTCTGGAACCTGCCGTACTCACTGTTGAGGAACAGACATGACCTTTTCAGCTCGGTAGTCTTCGCCTTCCCTGTAAGGTGGAGGCTGCATCTAGTCAGACACCAGACCAGAGGCGTAGAGGCCCTGGCTAGAGTTGTGCTAATGACCTTTTCAGAAGGACAGAAAAAAGACCCGCTCAACACAGGGCCCTCACGGCCTCCTTGGAGAAGGCTCACCTGGCCCTCGTGCCTACCTATACATCCAAGATGGGGTCCCAAGGTGACGCCAGATTGACAGGGCCCATCATGTGCTCCTGATCCCTGTCCGGCTGGGCAGGGGACACTCCTTTGCAGCAGTCCACGGCCTCCGCTGGGAGGCCGGGTCCAACCGTCAGAGAAGGCCCAGTTTGCCACACAAACCTCGCGAAGGCCGAGGCTTGCCAGGATGGAGGAGCTGGCTTCGAGGACAAATCCTGGGGGCCCAAGGGTGAGCGCAGTGAGGGCCTCTAGGGTTAGGACCAGTGGAGGGTTGGAAGTAAGTGGGGAGCAGCCAGGTGCTGGGAGCGGCATGCACTTGGGGAGGCCGGGAGCCCCTCTAAGCTGCCTCTGAGGATGAAGCCAACCCTACCCGGAGTTCCCTTTTACCTACAGGGGCTTGAGTTGGGGAGGCCACCCTCTGGCGCCAGTCAGCGAGCCTCTACCAGAGGTCCCGAGGCCGAGGCCTCGAGGCAGGCCTGGGGAGGGCAGAGTCGCGCTCCCGGAAGGCAGTGCGGGGGGGGGGCGCTCCACTGCGTGCCTCAGTCTGCCTGCTTGTGCCTCGGCCAGCCCAGACTACTTCCTGCGCGACGCAGGCTGCTGGCCGGGCCTGGACCCGGCTGGGGTCGGCTTTCCCGCTCCCTTCCCCGCGGGCCCTCCCCTCCTGCGCCTCCCCTGCTGCCGCCTGAAAGGGTTAATCTCTCCTGCGGGTAAAAACAGGTCCGTGGAGCCTCTAACTGGCGACAGATGGGCCACTTTCTTCTGGCCACAAAGGGGCCGGAATGGAGCGCTCCGCGGCATACAAATGGGCGGGTCACGTGGTCGCCGGCTCCTGGCTGGACCGGGAAGACCATATGGCGCATGCCGGGGAGGACGGGGAAGGGGTGGGGTGGGGCTGCGGGTGAGGGGAGCGGGCCGAGCGGGTGGGGGCGGGGGCGGGGCGGGGCGCGCGCCTCCTGGACGCGTGCGCAGGGGCCGCGCGGGGACCGCCGGCTGCTGGGCTCCGGCCCCGCCCGCGTCCCGCAGCCCGACTCGGCTATAAAACCCGAGCGCCGCGCCGCCCGGACACGAGGAACTCGCCCACGCAGGAGGCACGGCGTCCGGAGGGAGCCCGGGGGTTATGCGCCCCTCACCACTCAGGACCTGCTAAGGACAACAGGTAAATACACACCTTTCTTTCGCCCTGGGCTGGAGAATAGGAGCAGTAAGTGAGGACCTGCCTACCTCTGCGCGGTGCGCGGTCCGGGGCGCGGGCAGCTGCTCTGGGACCCGCATCTTCCTGGGGCTCAAGAACCCCCTGCAGGCTTTCTGATTAAATTTTAAATAAATTGTAATAGTATAGGAGCCTCTTGAATTTTTTAAGAAGAATACACAGTAACTGGGATTATTTTCTAGTGTTGATTTTTTTAAGTCCTAAAGGGAAATAACTACTTCATTCTCTCTCGTCTTCCAATAAGGAAGAAAGAAATAGAAAGCAAACCAAGATTTATTCTGTGTGCATGTGTTTTACTCCCTTTGGGAGCGTCAACCTCTCCTTTGCAGTGACGGAAGGGACGTGGATACTTGAGTGTCCATGCCCCGAAAAATAAGTCGGGGTGAGAAACAGTTTAGTAGAAAGGGGTTGGGCAGCGTGGGGAGGGAGAGGCACCCAGACTGCTACCTGTTACTGCTCGGTGGGCGGCCGAGTCCGCAGACGCGGATGGAGCCTGAAATACACTTGTTTGTTTCACTAGGGTTTTTTTATATTCGGTATTAGAAGCAGCAACTTCGCCATTGCCAATCGCTGACCATTATAATTACTCAGTCCTTTACAGGGAGGTTTGAGGCGAACTTTGAAAGCCTAAATAAAGAGCCAGAGGCCCATTCGATGGGCTGTTTATTAGACCAGAGCCTTTCGCACCTGATCCCCGGCGCGGCGCGGGAGAGCGCTGGGCGCTGGCCCTGGCTCCCGCCTCGCAGCCGGCGCCTTTGTACAAGGTGGAAATTCAGGGGAAGGGCCAGGGGTGGGAAGCGGGGGGAGGAGAGGTGAGAGAGCGATGGGAGACTCCTGCCCACGTTTGTTACCAAATATTTCGTTGATGGGAAAAGAATTCCGTAAAAACTGCATACGTTCCCCTCCTTCCTGCATTTGCTCTTCAATCTCTTTTCGCTCTAATCTTCTTTAAAAACACTGCCAACGTTAGTAAATTACGCGATGGCTGTTCCACTGAAACCGGCAAGCCCTGAGAAGCCAGCAAAGAGTCGGGAACAGAATGTGCGATTTTCAGACTCATCATTTGTGTAGAGTTGTGACTGACTCCGGACACATGCTGATAAACGTGAAGTGTCTGAGACCTACCCTCATGCCCACACGCACCGTCCCGCCGGGCAAGCACCATCGACACAGTTAAGTTAATCACGAGGGAACGCGCACACACACGCCCACCGCCACGCGCCAGCACCCGGCCGTCTCCTCTCCCGCGCCGTCCTGAGCCGCTGCCTTTAACTTCTCCTCCCGGAGCGCCCATCTTGCAGTGAGCTAGGGAAGTGGGATTAAGTGGGAGCCCGGGGCTTAACTAGCTTTTCGATATAGCGTGTTTCTCCTTTTCCTTCTGCTTGCTCCTCTCCCCTGTCGAATACAGGAAACGGAAGCATGACCAAGTCGTACAGCGAGAGCGGGCTGCTGGGCGACCCTCAGCCCCAGGGTCCTGCGAGCTGGACGGACGAGTGTCTCAGTTCTCAGGACGAGGAACACGAGGCGGACAAGAAGGAAGACGACCTCGAAGCCATGCATGCGGAGGAGGACTCGCTGCGGAACGGAGGGGAGGAGGAGGACGAAGACGAGGACCTGGAAGAAGAGGAGGAGGAGGAAGAGGAGGAGGATGAGCAAAAGCCCAAGAGACGCGGCCCCAAAAAGAAGAAGATGACCAAGGCGCGCCTGGAGCGCTTTAAACTGAGGCGCATGAAGGCGAACGCGCGCGAGCGGAACCGCATGCACGGGCTGAACGCCGCGCTGGACAACCTGCGCAAGGTGGTCCCCTGCTACTCCAAGACGCAGAAGCTGTCCAAGATCGAGACGCTGCGCCTCGCCAAGAACTACATCTGGGCGCTCTCGGAGATCCTGCGCTCGGGCAAAAGCCCTGACCTGGTCTCCTTCGTACAGACACTCTGCAAGGGCCTGTCGCAGCCCACCACCAACCTGGTTGCCGGCTGCTTGCAGCTCAACCCTCGGACTTTCCTGCCCGAGCAGAACCAGGACATGCCGCCGCACCTGCCGGCCACCAGCGCTTCCTTCCCCGTGCACCCCTACTCCTACCAGTCCCCGGGGCTGCCCAGCCCTCCCTACGGCACCATGGACAGCGCCCAGGTCTTCCACGTGAAGCCGCCGCTGCACGCCTACAGCGCCGCGCTCGAGCCTTTCTTCGAAAGCCCCCTGACTGATTGCACCAGCCCCTCCTTTGATGGACCCCTCAGCCCTCCGCTCAGCATCAATGGCAACTTCTCTTTCAAACACGAACCGTCCGCCGAGTTCGAAAAAAATTATGCCTTTACCATGCACTATCCTGCAGCGACCCTGGCAGGGCCCCAAAGCCACGGATCAATGTTCTCCGGTGCCGCTGCCCCTCGCTGCGAGCTCCCCATAGACAATATTATGTCCTTCGATAGCCATTCACATCATGAGAGAGTCATGAATGCCCAGCTCAATGCCATCTTTCACGATTAGAGGCGGGCCGTTTCACCATGCTCGGAAAAGAACTCACTGCGCCCACAGCGACTGTCCTGTTTACAAAAGGCAGCCTCGCTACCACTGCTGCAAAGTGCAAATATTCCAAGCTTCAAGTGATATATGTATTTATTGTCGTTACTGCCTTTGGAAGAAACGGGGGATCAAAGTTCCTGTTCACCTTATGTATTATTTTCTATAGCTCTTCTATTTTAAAAGATAGTACAGTAAAGTTAAAAAAAAAAGTGCACCACTAATTTGGTGTCGCTGTATTCAGATCATTAATTGTCTGATCGGGATAACAAAATCACAAGCAATAATTAGGATCTATGCAATTTTTAAACTAGTAATGGGCCAATTAAAATATATATAAATATATATTTTTCAACCAGCATTTTACTACTTGTTACCTTTCCCATGCTGAATTATTTTGTTGTGATTTTGTACAGAATTTCTAATGACTTTTTATAATGTGGATTTCCTATTTTAAAACCATGCAGCTTCATCAATTTTTATACATATCAGAAAAGTAGAATTATATCTAATTTATACAAAATAATTTAACTAATTTAAACCAGCAGAAAAGTGCTTAGAAAGTTATTGTGTTGCCTTAGCACTTCTTTCTTCTCTAATTGTAAAAAAATTGCACAATTTGAGGAATTCATTTCACTTTAAAGTCTTTCCCTCTCCCTAAAATAAAACCAGATCCATAACTGTCAAGAGGATGAAAAAAAGAGATACATTCCTTATCAAAACATATCAATTCAATACATTACTTGCACAAACTTGTATATACATATTATAAATGAATGCCAACATACACTTCTTTAAATCAAAAGCTGCTTGACTATCACATACAATTTGCACTGCTTCTTTTTAGTCTTTTACTCCTTTGCATTCCATGATTTTACAGAGCATCTGAAGCTATTGATGTTTCCAGGAGATATAAATGCATGATTTTATACATAGTCACACAAACGGTGGTTTATCATATATTCATGTAATAAATCTGAGCCTAAATCTATTCAGGTGTTTATGTTGGGATTTATACCTATTGTAGTCAGTTAGTACAGTAGCTTAAATAAAATTCAAACCCATTTAATTCATATTTAGAACAATAGCTATTGCATGTAAAATGCAGTCCAGAATAAGTGCTGTTTGAGATGTGATGCTGGTAACACTGGAATTGGTCTGTACTGTAATCTTGTTTGTAATCCTATATATTATGGTGTAATGCACAATTTAGAAAACACTCATCCAGTTGCAATAAAATAGTATTGAAAATCAGAGCATTTGTTTCATTTGTTCCTGAAGTGATTTTTAAAGTGTGAAATTATTCTTAGGGGAAGAAGTTACTTTATTTGCTGAGTTTAAAATGCTATCACCATTTGTAAAATAAAGTAAAAAGAGAAAAGTTGACATATGCTGTTCTCAGTTTATCTTACTTAGGGATTCACCAATTCTTTATAGAGAATGGAAAGATTTAACCAATCTTTCATTATTTGAAATACAAGGTTGCAGAATGAGCAGGACAAATAATTCTCTTTTTGTTTTTGTTTAAGTGCCTTCACCTTCAGATTTTTTTGTACCCATTCTTTTAAATGACTGTGTTGCATGTTTTCTTCTGAGTTTTTTAAAAGGTGAATCAAGTTACTTATTTCCAAGCAATATCTAAAAGAGTATCTTATTTAAGTTTGTCTATACATTTAAAACATATTAACTCATTACCATTTTCTTGGTCCGCTATTAACTGTGCTTTATGCTGAACTGAACAGGTCCCTCTTGCAAAACATTTCTAACTTGAAGAGAAAGTTATATACGTTTAAAAATACCAGAGGAAAATGACTTAATTAACAGACAAAATTCCAAAAAGTAGCCTTTTCAAAATTTTCATAAAATCTTGCAATGGATTCCATAATTTTTCCAGAGAAAAATGATGGTAACTGATTTGTATGTAAGACCATAATATTTATATTTTATTGTAGGAAGGTACAATTGTTTTCCATCTCCCTTTGGAGCACTATTCTCTTTTTTCATAAATGTAACTCATTGGAAAATAACTTACAGATAACTTTGTCCATTGTTAAGTCCACTTAAAAATCTCCTTTCCTGTAAGAAGTGACTGACAGTCATAATTTCTAGGGAATAACATTTTGGCATTTGTACCCTGGCCCTACCATGGTGCTCTGATTACTGTCATTAGTAACTCCATTGTTCCTCCTCTGATTTGGATGCCACTTTGGATCACTACCTTCATTCCCAAGCTTGTTCCTTTAATCTTCTTCTCATTGGTGATTTAGGGGTTCCAGAAAGCTGACCTCATTTAGCAAGCTGCTCCAGACAACTGTGAGTATCCTAATGGACAGGAACAATTAGCCATACTAATAGGACTGCCAAGGGGCTGTTGTGAAAGTAGCAGTAAGGAATATTTCAGCGTTAAAAAATGTTTGAGTGTAGTTTCAAAAACATCATTCTAACATGTTTTCTATCAGCTTTCATGACATGACAGAAATACATTTAAGTTAGTCACAACTTTATCTGAAATGCAGCCATCTCCATCCAAGTGGATCAGAGTTGTTATTTGGGAATCAAGCTGTTGCTTCCACTTTCTGGATTGTTCTCCCTGCTCTTACTTTAAGAGATATAATACTGGTTTTTGGAAACCGCCAGCCTTGTAGAATGAGAGACCATGAAGTGAACATTCAAATCTGATTTGATCTATTAAGCAGCTCAGTTTCACCTGTAATTAAAATTAGACATTTTCATGCAAACTAAAAACTGTTGCTATAGTGAACAGAAGATATAATGAAAGAATGACCCTTTAAAAATTGCAGCTTCTAAAATGGCAAGCAAGGAAATATGGACCATGTGTTTTGTTTCCTAAGGTAGAAATGAAGACTGAGCTTATATTTGGATTTTTTTTTTCATTTTGCCTATACAGTTTCTTTCTAAAACATAGGGATTCTTTCAGTCAGTCAAGGAGTCACTCACATGCCACCATCTTTTATTCAAAGGCAGGCACAGATGTTCCTTCTGCAGGGGAGGTTTTAATTTATGAAAATGATATTGTTTATGCATGAATGAACTGCATGCACCCTGCATAACACATAGCACTTCCATCTGATGAGAGAAATACCACAGAACCAGTGCCAATGTCAGAAACATATTCTGCAAATTTACTCACTTAAATGTTTAATGAATATTTGGAAGGCATTTTGAAACCACAAGAAACCCTTGTAGTTATCTTCATCGTTTCTTTTATGAATTACTTACCCATGTTTAAAAGAGATTTTTATAGCTTCTACAATCCGTGAATGCTTATATCTAGCTGAAAAGAAAGTGTTTTACTGAGTGAAAACCAACCATAAAGGAGAAATGCTGGCAACTTTGGCTTGGTTGGGAAAATATTTCTTGCAGTTTTGCTGTGTAATGCTTGTTACATGTAATATTTGGTGTCTCCGTGTTCCTTCATCTTGAGCAATTACCATTCTTCTCAAGTAAGATACTTAGATCTATTTATTTAATGTGAAATTCCTCCAAAGTGTTATTTCTAGAAGAAGCTGATACTTAAAATCAGCAGACAATTTCATAGTTTGAGATGAAATTTGGATAAATATTTTAAAGGGTGCATAATTCTTTTGAATAGGATCAGTCTGTATCACTTGGTCACATCAATTGCAAATATACAGTATGATCTATCTACTTTTAATTCTTACAAGACAATTGCACAAATTTAAATGGAGGATTATAATATTTTTGAAATATTTTACTAATTTGAGGTTTCTAATATGTTGCAGTAAAATAACACTTGGAAAAAATTTTTAGTATTGTAGTTTAGTAATTTTTTAAAAAAAATCTCTTATGTTTTCAACGTCTGAAAGCCTATGAACATTCTTACAAAATTAATGTATTTTCTGAAGGAAGCTAGCAATTACTAAAATGATTTATGGATCATTAGCTAACAGTTTGAACCAAGCTGTTTTAGTTCTATAATTATACAAGAATTTTAAAGTGAAAATATCTATTAAACAATTAATAAAACTGGGTTTCAAAATAAAAGCTGATTTTGTCTTAATGTGAAATGTACAATAGCAAAGCTGTTTCTGAAACCACACTAAACCTCCTCTCTTCTCATTTTTCTCCATCTAACACTACCTACTTCCTGAAAACCATCTAAATAAAATCTTTAATTCCAGAGTCTGACAAAAAATAAAAGAGCCAATGCAACATCTTGTGCAACACCAAGACTGAGAACTCTTGTTACATCGCAAAGAGGCATTCTGGCGTCAGATGCACAGTGATTTGTATGGTAGCATAGTCATTGGCTCCTGGCCAGGCATTATGTTTCAGAGGACACTATTGTCAAGAACCATTTGACTAGAAATCTGCACTGTACGCACTCAGAAGTTGAGATCATCTGCCTTCCTATGTCAGGAAGAATTCTGTGCTGGCAATTGACTCATGGACTGTCTTCACATACAGTAACACTTGGTTCAATGGCTTTGAAGGAATTAACTGTGTAGCCAAACTAGTGGCATTGACAAGACAAGGCCACGGTCTCTGGGGACTTCCTGGCTAAATTGCTAATTTTAAAATGCCTTAAAGTGCAGAGTATTATGTTAATGTTGGACTAAATCTTCAGATATGTTAAATGTGGATTTGGCTAGATACTACAGTGCTATTTACTCAGCTAATTTAGAGGTGGAAAAATAGTGACGATAATCATCTTTATAGATCCCCAGGCATGGATCTGATTGTGAAATAACATCAAGACATGAGTCAGTAAATATAATTCAGTATATGTGCGGTAACATGGTAATTTACTGTTAACAGGATTAAAAACTAACCCTCCTTTAGACTTTCATGTCTAAGGACAGCTACCCAGGAAGGTGGCCTCACACACCTACCAGGTCAAAGGGAAGTGCTGTCACTCATTTGCACATGACATCATCAAAGCTGCCTGGAGCCTTATTCTACAGATGGGGAAACTGTAGGAAGCTGAGATACCTAGGCTTGCATTCCTGGTTTCCTTTCCTCATTCAGGGTCTTGTTTCAGTGCTACTTCCTCAAAGAACCCTTTTCTGATCCCTATCTAATACACCAACCACCATCAAGCCCACAGAATTCTAGCATCCCTCCCTTTTTCCAGAGTACATATCTACATGGCATCATCTTGTGCATTTATTTTAGTTCATATTTAACCTATCTATCACCCAAGTAGAATGTAGCTTCTCAAGAACACAAGCCTTGTCTCTTTTGTTTGCTACTGTTACTCCTGTTCTGGGAAGACCTAGGAAATCCTCAATAAATATTTCCAAGTTAATCATTATACCAATCTGATGCCAAGGTCTGCTGCCTTAACTGCTATGTTATAAATCAAGTGAGTTAAGTCAGCATCTCGAAAGATTCTCAGCTCTGTAAATGTTACAAATGTGCCACTCAACTTTCTCCTCCCTTTTGAGCATAATTATGAGTTTTCAGTCATCTTTTCTTTTTATAGATATCATTTGTTTAACTATGATCTGGACTTAGGATTTAAAAGTATTAAAATCTTATAAACTGTCTCCAGAATGTGCCATTTTTTTCATTCATTAAGAATTTCCTTAAGGCATGCTGCCCTTCCCCTTTCCATTCGTTACTCTTTCACAATTGTTCTATGTTTAGTAGTGTGCAAAATTGCTCTAACCTATAATTTCCAACTCTATAATGTTCAGTGTCTAAGATTAGCACATAAATACTAGTTCTTTAGTGTCCTCTCCCAGTGGTGTCAGTTAGCATGATGGTGACATCCATGGTGGGTATTACAGTGCGTAAGAGAACTGTTAATTCCTTACTCCTAGTGTTACTAGTAACTGCAGTGCTTGTGTACTCACAGCAGGGAGTTAAAAAGTTAGAATCTGTTGTAGTTTGCAAGTACATGACTCAGTATTGTTCACATTCAAGAATAAAGAGGATAGTAGAGTGTTCTAAAATGATTAGGAATAACATTACTTATTGTTAACAGACAACTAAATAATCTTTATTCCAGCCAGTGACTTAAAATACAATAAACAGCAACAGATGCCTATCAGGTATAACTAAATTGAAGTAGTGATATTTATTACTGCTTTAATAGAAGTATTTTTTAGGTAATAAAGGCAAGGCTACTTCTTGGTATATTTTGAAAAGCCAACATGAGAGTTTCAGATAAAGGAAGATTTTAATGTTTTCTTGACTGTGATTAGAATACTAAAATTATTAAACAAATACAGATTTTTTTGCTTAATTAATAGTGTATTTATCTAACTTAAAACATATCGCTAAGGGGGAAATTGCTGTGTTGAGAAATGCTATTCGTCTCCACTTTGCCCTAAAAAATTCATGTCCAACCTCAGAACGTGACCTTAATCGGTACCTGTGTAGATGTGATTATGATGTAAGATGAAAAACAAGATGAATTCAGGCTGGATTAGGGTGAGCCCCAAATCCGATCACTGATGTCCTTGTGAGAGGACAGGACATACAAATCCAGGGCACACAGAAGAATGGCGTGCGAAGGTGAAGCAGAGGTCAGTTTCTCTCAGTGATGTCAGACAGGATCACAGTGATGACAGCATCAGCTATAAGGACACAGAGGCACTGCGAGGACTGTGGCAATCTAAAAAGGAGCCAACCTTCCTGTCACCTTACTTTGGACTTCTGGTCTCCAAAATGATGACACACCCATTTCGGTTGTTTTGAGGCACTCGGTTTGTGGTACTTTGTGATGGCATTCGTGGGAAGCGAATACATACGCTAAAATCTACCATAAATTGATATTAAATATATATTATTATAGCAAAGGTTATGCAAATCTTCTGAAAATGTCATTGTGAACATTTAATGAGACAATAAATAGGTACCATCATTTTTCAGTCAGTATCAGAATCTGTATTTGAACAAGCTAACAAATGATAGCTATTTAGTAAGCATCAGGATTATGTATCTAAAAGTTGTTTTTCATTCATATAAATCAATTTAAATTGACATCTAGATTTTACTAAGTGTGATTTAAAAAATCTATATTGAACATTTCATAAAAAGTATCAAATATCAACTATTATTTAATTTCCACATGAAAATGTCATATTTACTTGATTTGTAGGCTAACATATATACTAAAAAAATAGAAACTCAAAAAACAAATTACCATTTCCACAGTTTCACATTTTTTTAAATCTTGAGGATCAAATGAATTTAAATGCAAATACTTCTAAAAGCTCTGTCTTACTTGGGGGGATTATTTAGGGCCTTAATCCATTGCTATCTTTTTAATATTTCAGTTCCATAAGATGGTACATCTGATTATAGGACTGCTCTTATTTCTCTAAGTACAAGTTAGTGTTAATTTTCTCTGAAGGCTTTCAGCTAAAGGGACGTTTGGCACTGTGTAGATCTGGAAATCTGCCTTATTTTAAATATTTGTTTTGGAGAGTTGATGTTATCCTTGCTTCCTTTCTAGTTTCTTGCTCACACTGACTCATTGCATATGAATAAGAAGTATACCTTCATGTTTTAAGCCACCAAAAAGACTGAAACCCATATCATACTTCTGCCTCTGCTGATAGATAAAGGTGTTAACGTTTTAAGATTCAGTGTTATGCAAGAAGACTTTCCTCCAGGTTCTGCAAAAGAGAAACTTCCTTTTTTATTTGGAAATATGAAGAGACCTGTATATTGCTCTAACAAATGTGATTTTTATTTGGAGAACAGGTCTATGCGGCAGCCATTGGCTCCTGGGAGTAGAGAATTGGAGCTGAGTAAAAGGTACACAGAGAATTGAAGAGAACATCTACACTAAGGAAGGTAGAAAGAAGGATGGAGAGCAATGGTCTGTAGCTTACATTATGTAATTTGAGTTGCTGAATTAATTCTCTCTGTAAGCTAGTCCCACCTCTCCAATTAGGTTTATTTTTAAAAGTGAGCTTGAGTTGAATTTTTTGGTGTAAGCAAAGAGAATTACCTGATACAAGAGAGACTGTAGTTTTGTTATTCCTTGGTCATTTGCATATACTAAGTGGAGAAAACCCTGGATATAGTGAAGATGAAATTGAGTAAATGAGGGTGTGAATGACCAAGCAAAGTATATGGAGGATAGATGAGCTAGAACATTGGCAAATAATTACATTGGATGGGAAGGATACGTTTTTTCCAGAGACAGGAGTCAGGATTGCAAAAGAGAATTTTAGGAGTTAGGGTAAGTGAAGAGTAGGAATGTATGCTTACTAGGTATGCTGGTTAATTGAAAGAGTAAACTCTGCTGATGAGTTCGTAGCTGAATGGGCTGTTAGGAGGTAAGACATAGGTATAGAAGGGCAACATGAGAGTGTCATCTTGGGAACTGTATTCTCTGGCCCCTTCCTCTTTGACTCTTTCTGCCTACTCTCCTTCCTGGCCACCATGAGTTGAGCAATTTTCTTCCACCATGCCTTCTGCCATGATGTTTCAGCCTTGAAGCCAGCCAGCCATGCACTGAAAACTCTGAAACCAGGAGCCCGAAATAAATCTCTCCTGCTTTAAGTTGGGTATGTCAGATATTTTGTCCTAGAAACAGAAAGCTCACCAATATATCCAGTTCTTTTATGTAAAAGGGTAGGCACATTGATCTTCTACATGAGATGAGGTTAAAGGAGAACACAGAAGGTTTAGATTAGCTTGTCTGTGGATCAGTGGGGAAGGACCCATCAAAATAATCAATACTAGCATAGCAGAGCTTAGCGCCAAGCAAAATTCAGAGGCCATGATACAGTAAGTGTATATAGTAACCTCAATCCACCTTCTCTTTTTAATGGGAACATCTGTAATCATTATTCTTTCCTTGCCTCTCATTACATATTGAACGTGTGTGGGAAGATGACTTGTATTTTCATCTCATGGGTTCCCAGAATACACCCAAAAGAGCCACATCCATGAGATACTGGACTTTGCAGGTGATACCATCGTTGGATTAAATTTAGAGGTACGAAAGAGATTGAGTGTATTTTGCATACAGGAGGTATGTGAACCTCTGCTAACCAAAAGGGTGCACTATGTTATTCTGTCTGCAAAGATTACTGAAAACATCTTCCTTCTGCTTCCCCTGTACCTGTCCTTTTAGATGTGACTGCTGAACCTCCTGTAAGTGGAGGCTGTTCTTTCCCCTCCTCTTTGTGACTTGCTTTGATGAATAGCAAGAAGCAGACATGGTGCTGTGGCAGCTGCAGGTCTAGTTCTTAAGGCACTGGCAGCTTCTGCTTTTGCTTTCTTGAAATTTACTGTCATTTTTTCAAATCTCAAGATAGACTTCTGAATGATGAGGTACCACATGGAGAGAGTGATCCCACTAATATTCATCTATCCCAGAAACCCTACTGGAAGTGCCAAACATGTGAATGAGGCCACTTTAGCTGTTTCAGCCCCAGCTAAGCATTCAGCTAAATGGAGGTGCACTCAGTTGACATCCATAAAGCAAGACTACTCAACTGAATTCAGCCAGTGGTAGGAATTATAAGCAATAGTAGATCATCATTGCTTTAATCAAAATGCTTGGGGGTTATTTATTATCCAGATGTAGATAAATTATACAGCCATACAGAAAAAGACAATATGGCACTGTTGATGCCTCCACAGTAGTTATCCCCACTTCTTTCTCTGTGCTGATGGGTCTCATTTCCTACCTGGAAGCTGAAGACACCTTTCAAAGTCTCCCTGGATGGACACTCGAGTACTGACGTATTGCCCAATTCTAAACAGTGGGACCTGAGAGAAAATCTGCTGGGAGGGATTTTAAGCAACATTTTCTTCCCTGATTAAAAAAAAGAGAAATGTCCATGGAAAAATACATTTTCCCTTCCTTTCTATTCTTGCTCTTGGACCCTTTTTTGGAGAGAATATGATAGCTAGAACCCCATCGGCCATCTGGAAGTCACCAGTGGAGTTGCTACATGGGGACAGTAAATTAGAAAGTTATAGCACCCTGGATTTCTTAATGGCATCACATGGGATGAGCAAACTCAGAACAGTCTCACTTTGGATCTCTTGAGAAATAATAGTAAGAGTTGAACAACTAATTCTTACTTTAAAAACCAATGTTGGACCAGGGATTTAGCTCAGTGGTGCCACCACCTGCCTTGCAAGCACAAGGTCCTGAGTTCGTTCCCTGGTACCTCTCCCTCCAGAAAAAACAATGTTGTATAAGTTGTTGACACAGACACCTCAAAATGGTGACAGATGGTGAAGTAAGAGTCAACAACAGCTAGTCCAGTGCAAAGTGTTTGGTGTCTGTGGATAAGAAGCATGAACACAATGAGCTGTTTTCCAACATTGCCTTCTCTGTATAGTCCCTTTTCCCACAGCTATAATATGAACTATATATAAATACAGTGCAGAAAATGAGGACAGATTTCTGATTTAAACTACTCATTTATGTGCCTGATTAAACCTAATTTAAAGTTGGTTACACTATAGCAATTGTTAGCAGTTACTGTGAAATGTTTTTCAACTTTCTATCTGGGGAAGATACACATTGCAAATTTTTATTGCACTTTATGAATATCAGAACTTACCTAAAAAGGAGCTTCGAAACACTTGAGGGAAGGGAAGGAGCAGCCTGCTCTTTGTTCCTGAGTTACTTCTTGTTACTACCCAGTGAGATGCTGGAGATTACATTGGGTAAGATGTGTCCTAGAACATGGCCAAGCAATTCTTTTTAAACAGATTTGCAATCTGAGTACAGAAAATTGACACGTACGAAAAAATATGATATTCTGACTCAGTGGGATTCTAGGATTTGTTCTATTTTTTTTCCTGTAACTGTTGTAGGGACATATGGCTCTCTACCTTTTGGGCAGCGGGAGCTAGAGTAACAGGAACATTCTGATAAAATCTCCACTCAGCATGAGAAGGAAGCAGTCCCTGAACACCTTGACAAGGTGCCCATTTAACATCAGAAATAACTGAGAGATGAACACAACTACTCATCTTACTCAGAGGATATGTGAACATGGAGGAAAATAAATATGGCCAACTGTTAGGAATCTCTCTCCTCTGCTTACCCATGGGCCATGATATGTTTAGCATATTCTGATATAACATCAGAAGTTAATACAAATTAAATTTTTAAAGTTTATTCATCATGCATGCAGCATATTTATTGAGCATCTATTTATTGAACATTGTTTCAAGGACAAGATTTAAAGGCATAAATAAGAACACTAGGTCACTGCTCTCAATGGCCAATCATGTTTCCAGTGCTGGGGCAAAATACTGACACCCACGACTTAAAGGAGGAGAGGTTTATTTTGGCTCATGGTTTCAGAGATTTCTGTTGATGGTTGGCTGGCTTCAAGGCAGAGACAGCATGGTGAAAGGGCATGGCAAAGGAAAGCTGCTCACCTCATGGCGACTGGGGGAGAGAGAGAGAGAGAGAGAGAGTAGGAAGAGCCAGAGAAAGAGAGGCCAAGAGCAAGTACACTCCCTTCCAGATCACAGGCACTTGACCTACATCCACCAAACACACCCCACCTCATAAAAACACATTCAGCTATCAACTCGTTGATGGACCAATCCACTGATGAGTTGAGCACTTTTATGACCCAATCACCTTCCCCACATCTAAACAAATGAGTCATTTGGGGACTCTTATAGATCAAACTTTTAATGGGTACCAGTCTGATCCAAGAGGAAAAGACTGAGAAATAAGCAAAGATATCAACTGTATTATTAAATAGTAGAAAGTGAAAGAAAATAACATTGAGTAGGAGTCAACTTTTAATTGGCTGGACAAGGGAGACCTTCTGAGAAGGTGACCTGAAGAAAACAATCAATTGTGGAAGTTGGTCAGTTCTTATGGACTACTTCTACGTGATTGCCCATAATCTACCACTGTAATATACTTGTCCACATGTTGAATTTTCATTTTAGATTTTCTCTCTTTTAGATTTTTCACTCACTGTTATAGAATTGTTGGTATTAATTTTTACAATTTATTATTAGGCATATCCTTTTTGTATCATTTCAATATCATGAATATACATTGGTAAAGATTTTTAGAGAGTTCTAGATTGTTTTAGAACATTTTTTTCTACAAAATTGACTACAGAAAAGTGTGCTATCGCAACAGTGACTTTGTGTGTAAAGTTCTTGTGTACACATAAAAATTGAAACTTCCCCCAATAAATAGATATGCCCTTTCTGCATTTGTGAAAGGTAAGAGTTTTTGAGATCTTGGCTTTTTAGGTGACTGCATAGGTTGTGGTGACTCATTCTGGCTTTTGAGTGAACTTGTCAAAAATTGTAAGTTTCTGTCATGGTGTTTCAAATGATTGCAATAATTAACTTGTGTGCATACAAACATACTAATGTGCACCTTTTTTTTAACATATGAAGGATTGAACCCAGGGGCCCATGCATGCGAGTCAAGCACTCTATTACTGAGCTATACCACCTAGTCACTATTTATTTTATTTTAGTCTTTATAAATTTCCCAGGCTGGCCGCAAACTTGCAATCTCCTGCCTCAGCCTCCCCTGTACATATTTTACTTTTTGATCCATTTCTTTTTGAATATGGTATGTCTGCTCATAGCTGTTACTCCCAAGAAACTATCTTTAGTATACATGGAATTTATGTTTGCAAAAATATGTATGTTACTATTGCCTATTTTAAGTGGCCTATGAATTATTCTGTAATGTTTGTATGTTTCCCAAATAAATCCCCTAACTAAAACTTTTAAAAATTATTTTTTCCAGAATTATACTTTTGGGATTTAAATCTTCTGTGATTTTAGGCTTTAGAAGTTTTGATCTTTTGGGGATTTTGTCCCAAACCTGGTTCATATATATAATACACTGATGCATAAAAATTGCTTTCAAAAAAAACTTTCAAGAAGCTTTCTGAATGTTATTCTTCTTGATCTAATTAAAGCTTTGCTTTTGTTTACAAGAAATTAAACAGTACGATGAGTGATCAAAAAGTACAGTGAATTAAAAAATTTAAAATGTTTATTACAGTAAAAGACACACTGCCATTATTCCCTCTAAAATACTCTCCCTTGCTTCAGACACATTTATCCAGTCAGTCTTGCCCCTCTCTGAAGCAGTTCTGGAAGTCTTCTTTTGAGTCTTTACTAGGTATGTTAAAAAATCTTGTCTGTGTTGCTGTCAAGCACCGTCCATTGGGAAGGTGGGCTCATAAATCCATTACAGTTTCTACCCAGCAGCTCATTCACTGGATGTGGCACCATGTGACTTCAAGTTTTTTCACAAAGTCAAAATGACCATGAAAGATAAACAATTTGGGTCAATTCAGGACATAGAGGCAACCATGACAGTACAACTAAAAACATTCACAAAAAAAGAATGAGAACTCTTCAGATAGTGGTGAGAACAATGGAATAAGTGTGTTCAAAGTGACAGGGAGTATTTGGAGGGTGGTTTATGTCAATATGTCTTTTCCTGCAATAATTTTTAAAAATGTAAGCATTCACTATATTTTTATTTTTTTATCTTTATTAATCTTTATTTATTTATTTTTCTTAGGTTCTTTTATTGGTACATTTTAGGTATACAATTCGTTTCCATTTATCATTGGGTGATTGTACCTGTATATGATGTATCTTGGTTCTTATTTTTTTCCCATTACCTATGCACCCTTCACCCCCTCCATCCTTCCCTATTTACATAGATTTCGTTTCCATTTTTTTTTCTTTTCTCATAGTTTTTCCTTTCCCTCCTTTCCTTTCCCCTTCCCTTCCCACCATGCCTACACCTTTGGACCTTTTCCTATTTGAAATTATCAATTATTCATTTTAATCATTTTAACCCTTGTTTACACTATCAGTTTCTCACACTAGTGAAACTATTCGGTATTTACACATGTGTGTCCTATTTATTTCACTTAAGAGCATGGCCTCAATATGCATCCATTTAGCTATAAATGTCTCTAGTTTCTCATTCTTTATGGCTGAGTAGTACTTCATTTTATTAAAAAAACTCCACATCATCTTTATCCAGTTTCCAGTTGATGGGCACTTGGGCTGCTTCCAAGCTTTAGCTATTATAAACTGTGCTGCTATAAACATGGGTGCACATATATCTCTGTGGTATGATTCTTTTATTTCTTTGGATAAGATTCCCAGCAGGGGAATAGCTGGGTCAAATGGGACCTCCAGCCCTAGTTCTTTGAGGTATCTCCATACTGCTTTCCACAGTGGTTGCACCAGTCTGCACTCCCACCAGCAATGGAGAAGGGCTCCTTTCTCCCCACACCCCCACCAGCATTTGTTATTGGTTGATTTCTCAATAGCAGCCATTCTTTCTGGGGTGAGGTGGAATCTTAGTGTTGTTTTCATCTGCATCTCTCGACATTCACTATATTTTTAAATCACATAAACCCAGTTTAACATCATCTAGTCACTTCATACTAGGAAGCGATTTAGTTAGTACCATAAACATAGCCTCTATCCCTGATTCTTAGAAATTTAAGTCTCACCAAAAGACCATGAAGACCTCTCTGCTATTGCTAACAATGTTTTCAGAGCCATTAAGCATGCTCTCAAACCAAAACACCCAGACTTCCAGGAGAAGAAAGGCAAGTCCCAGGGACACAGGCCAATGCCACAGCCTCCTGAATCCTGGGCCACCTTCTCAGTGCCTCAGACAGAGGCAGATGAGTTAATAACCAACAGAATCATTGCAGTGGCACAAGGGACAAGGATGTCTCATTCTAGTCAGGATCAAGAGCTATAAATGTGAACTTTGGCCAGTGGATAGTTAATCATACATCACTTCCTCTTATCTCCCAAAGTCTGTGAGCATCAAAGTTTTAATTTGTGTGACAAATGGTTGAGTGTTTATGTTATCATATTACCACCAATGTTCTTTTTCAAACACCAGTTTACAAAATATATTTTATTAAAACATGGTCACTTGATGTGGAATAAAATCCAAACTCACACCAAGACCTAGGAGATCTTGTGTGATCTGATTCCTGCTCACCTGCTCAAATCTGGCTCTTAAAATCCTTGTGTCCTGCCACACAGATCCAAGGAAGACAAGTCCACTTTTTTTCAGGGCCCCGTTATTTCTGTGTGCTCTCCCTGGACATTTTTCAAGTAAGTTATTGCATAATTATCCATAATTACCTTCGTATCACACTGTACACATTATTTTTGAACCCATCAAAAACTTTCTGTCTTCTTTGGGAAAATGTGGCTTTAATTCATTAAAAGCTCCTAGAATTTCATCAGCTGGAAGAAATGACAAAAGCAAAAATGTGATAAATTTTAAAATTGAGGTTTTTGTTGAAGTGTCACATAGCCAATCCCTTTCTTAGAATTTGGACTTCTTGTGACTTTATGCATTTTTTAATGGGAATTGTGGTTTAGAGGATTTTTGACTTTTAGCATTTTATCATTTGAGATTTTAATCTTTCAGGACTGTGATTTGGGGGATATTAATCTTTAGGGATTTTAGATTTCATGGATTTTGATCTTTTAGGATTTCAACATTTGAGATTATAGCATTTGGAACTGTGTGTTTTGGGATTATCATTGGTACTGATATGAATCACTTATGGGAAAAATTATCTTCAGAAACTAAGGGGCGTTAATTGGAGTATGTTAGCTGTTATGTTTTAGACCAAAGTCTCATGTATTCAGAAAAGGGGCTTTTGGAAGGTGATTGGATGATGGGGACACTATACTCCCATGCTGTTAGGAGATGTGGCCTGGTCAGAAGAGGCAGGGATGTGACCTGGAAAGGTCCATTCTTGTCCTCAGCTCTTCTCTTTCCCTCTGTTTCTTGGCAGGGATGAGTTGAGCCACTTTCTTCTGTCCTATTTCTGCCTTGGCATTAACCAACCTTGTACTGAATCTTCTGAAAACTGTGAGCCAAAATAAACCTCTCCTTTAAATTGTGGGATATAGGCTACACAAGCCTTAGAATGATGTAAGCCAAGCTTGGTAAATGACTCTGGTCAGAGCTCAGAAGACCAGAAACCTGATAAGAATGTGGAGAATAAAGGCCAGCCTCAAGCGATTTCAGTTGGAAACAAAGTCTCCATTGGCAATTGGAATACAGGCCATGAATATTACACTCTGGCAAAAAGTTTGTCTATGTTTTGCCTATCTTCTGAGACTTTTCAGGAGGCTAAGATTAAGTACAGCTGACTAAATAATCTGGTAGAGAAAAATTTCAAAGTAGCCCAACGTTTAGGCTGTGGCATGGGTACTGCTGGCTGCTTTGATCCAGATCTACAGTGAGATTAAGGAGGGAAAAAAGTCGATGTAAAAAGTTAGAAGTTTCAACAGAAAGGAAGCACCTATAAAGTTGGAGCCTGGAGTGTTGATGAAATGATTAACAATAAAAAGAAGCCAAGTACTTTGCATCAGGACAATAGGAAATATGGCTTGAAAGCATCTCAGGACTCAGCAAGATGCCATATGTCACATATGTCATTTGAGAAGACAGTCCATCACCCCCTGAGCAAAACAGCAACCTATGGTATTGGTTCCCTAGGATTCATTTCCCTATGCTCAGTCATCCAGTCACTCAGAGGCCATGGCAACCATGGTCTAAGAAGTCAGCTACTGCTCCAGCTGGCTTCGAACCTTGGCATCATTCAGGTGGTGCTGGTTTTACAGACAAGCAGAATGCAAGAGATATGGAGTCATAGAGGCTTCCACCCATATTTTAAAAGAAGGCCTGGGAGACCAGTCAGTGTGCCCTTGAAAGTACAAAGCATGAAGCTGAGAGTGAAGTCATGGGTATAATGGACACCCCAGGAATCTGGAGTTGCTAGGAAAGTAGAATGTCTGCTGAGGAAAGTCGCAGGCAATGAGTAGAGCGAGCCCAAAGGAGAGGCCATGTGTGCTGCAACCAGCAAAGCCACAGAGACAGGGCAACCAAGCCCTTTGGAGTTCACAGCTCCTCACCACCTACCATGGTGCTGGACGTGGAGTTGCAGGGTTCAGTATTTGCCCTGCTAGTTTTCAGTCTTGCTTTAACCCAATTCCTTCTATTTTGCTATTCTTCGGTTTTAGAATGAGAGTGCTTAACTTGTGCCATTGCTTCTCGGAAGTATTTAACTTTGCTTTTCACTTTGATAGGGGCTAACAACATGCATTTTGTGCAATGAGATGGAGGCCAGGAGTGAAATATATTAAGGTATATGTCTAAAATATCCTCCCAAAGCCTTATGTATTTAGAGATGGGGCTTTTGGGAAATGATTGGACCATGGGGCATGAGTTCGAAGCTGAAAATGCTGTTAGGAGATGTGGCCTGGTCAGAAGAAGCAGGTCACTGGGGGTGTGATCTGGAAAAGTCTAATCTTGTCCCGGCTCCTTTTTCTCTCTGCTGTGCCATTTCTGCCTCAGAACCAACCAACCATGAACTGAAAACTGTAAATTGTGAGCCAAAATAAACCTCTTCTTTAAGTTTTAGGCATTGGCCCAGCAATGAAAAGTTGGCTAATAATATATTGGACTTGTTGTTGCAGATAAATATTGAAGAAATTCATTCATTCTTTCAGATATTTATTGAGCACTAAGGATCTGAAATAGATATTGGGAATTCAATGATGAACAAAATAAATTTTCTGCTCTCGAGCACATACTCTAACAATAACTGGGTTTTTTTTATAGGAACAACAGCACTACTTAATATTTATTTAGGTTCTTATATTCTTCTACTGTACTAAGTGCATTAACTCATTCAATGGGGAAGCTAGACAATAATAAAGAAGTAAATATATGAGAGGTAATACTTGTAAAGAAACATAAAGCAGGGCAAAGAGATTAGAACAGCCTGTGATGTTTGTTCTAACCCCCAGGGGTGAGACTTTGCAAGTGAAACCAAGTTAAGACTTATTTGGGCAGATTCAGTGTGATCTCCAATTTCCTTATAAGAGAGAGAGAGAAAACCCAAAGACAAGAAAAAGACAAAAATCCCAAAGACAAGACGATATTAGGATGGACGCTGAGAGAAGATGCTAAACTGGTGGTTTGGAAGAGCGAGGAAAGGGCTACAAGCCAGGAAATACAGGCAACCTCTAGAAGATGGGAGAAGCATGAGATGAATTCTTCCCTAGAGTCTCCAGGAGGAATGTGTGTTTGCTGACACCTTTATTTTAGTCTGGGGAAACTGGTTTTGAACTTGACCTTCAGCAATGTAAGATAATACATGTCTTCTTTTAAGCTGTGGAGTTGTGGTAATTTTATTATAAGAGTAGTAGGAAATACACACTGTGTTACAGGATGGCAGATTATGGAGGGTGCTCAGTAACGAATAGCCTCTTGAAGTGACGCTTAAGCAGAAAAATGAACAAAGTGAAGATCTGTTTGACTGTGAGGGTGGGGATTCTGGCAGAGGGAACTGTAAGGGCCAATGCACTAAGAAGGAACCATGCTCAGTGTATCTGAAGACTTGTATGAGTGAGAAAAGGGAAAAAGGGTTAGCAAAGGGAAAAAGGGTTAGCAAAGGAGAGGTAATCAGAGATCAGATTATGCAGAACCTTGTGCCTTGCTAAGCATTTTGAGTGTATTCCAAGTGGGATGGGATGTTACTGGAAGGTTATGGTCAGGGAGTTATATACTCTCATTACCAAAAAGGAGCGATGTAACTGCCAGACGGAAAACAGTTGTGGACTGGAAGTGTCAGGATAGCCAAGGAGAAAGCAAAGATACTGAAGCTGTTCACTGAGAGGTGCTGAGGCCCAGACAGAATGAGAGAAGGCTGAGAGCAGCTTGGAGCATTTTAGAGCTAGAGTGCACAGAATTTGCCCTTGGGTTAGATGCGAGATTTGAGACAAAGGAGACAAGGATGATACCAAAGATTTTGATCATTTGATTTGAAACATTTTGGGAGGAACATGTTTTTGATGGAAAATCATGACTTTGGTTCTAGCCGTGTTTCAGGTGCTTATCAGACAGCTGGGTGGAGGTGTCAGGTAGGGACGGAATTGAGCATAACATCTGAGAGTGACCAGGGCTGATGACATCCCTTGTGGAGCCCTGGATATTATGAAGTGTGATTAAAATATACAGTGAATGGTTAAATACAAATTTTATTACAGCAAAAGACACACTGCCATTAACGACCCTCAAAATACTCCCTCTCACTCTGATCAGTTGTCCCATCATTCTTGTGACTTTCTGAAACAGTTCTGAAAGTCCTCTTTCATGAGTTACTTTACAAAGTGTGGCAAAGAAATACAGGGAATGCTGCTGCCAAGGGCATCGGAGGAAAGGCCGGCATAAACTCATTACCATGTGTCCTCTTCTACCTTACTCACCAGGTCTGGCACCAGGTAACTTCTGATTCTTCCTCAAACTCCAAATGACCATGAAAGGTAGCTGTTTTAAATCAATTCAGGACACTGAAGTACTCATAACAGTGGAGCTATAAAGATAGTCATGAAGGACTTCAGAACTGCTCCAGAAAGCGGCAAGAACCATGGGATAAATACAAGGAGGAAAGATGGCAGTTTCATTTACTGCAATTAATTTAAAATTGTAAAACCATTTTTGCTACTTTTCAATCATACTGCACTTATAAAACATGGACCTGATGTGTGTGTGTAAATCCTGAAGGCCATGCTCTGGGGCACGGCAATCTTTAGAGTTGTGATGAGGACAGGTCATCAAAGCGAAAGTCCTTGCTACTTCCTGCTTCTTGCTTCCTACTGCTTACTACTTCCATCTCCAAGACACTTCAAAACCAATGGTTTTGACTCATGGCCGGACTGATGCTTGAAAAATAGCAATGTTCTCCTTTGCAAAGGTCCTCAAAACATAGCCATAGTCTTGGCCTGTTTTCCCTGGCTCTCAGTGAGCTTTTAAAATGGCAGTGAGCTCTAATCCTGTGGATTGCCCGACAGCTGTGAATACAAGATGCTGACTCCAGAAGTGCCATTCATCCTGCTCCACCATGCCTGGGCCACCAATGACTGCTGAGTGAGCCACCTGAAGTCTGCACGAGGCTTAGCAGCAGCTGTATTTCTGCTCCAAGAAGCAGCTCACTGCCATCAGATCAAACGGCAGCTTCCACTGGAAGCCTGGGTGTTTGCTGTAAGAGCAGGAAACAGTATAGAAACCTAGCTCAACTGCACACAGGTGTATTATGCTCGAAAAGGATTTGGCTGGGCTTACAAACCGTCTGAACAGACCGCCAAGAGAAACTCCTGCTGCTCGGCTCTTCTGTCTGACCCTACGGAGAGGGTGAGAAATGCCGGCGTATTTGATGGAATTGTTTAGGCGCTAGCACGCAGGGCCTAGCTTCACAGCTATGAATTTAACTCGCTCTTTAACTTGTTTTTTTCTCAGGAGAATTATAATGACCTTGTTAAAAAAGAAAAAAAAAAGTCCCACGCCTTAACCTCCCAGTCTGTGCCTTCAAGAACTGTCAGCTCCCCGTGTTGAATTACTCAGAGCCTGCTAGTCTCAGTCTGAGCTAAACACCAGGATTACCTGCGAAGCTTAAACATATCCTGAAGTCTGAGTCCCACCCCCAGATATCCCGAGCTAATTGTCTTTGAGTGTGGCCAAACTGGATTTTGAAAAGCTCCTCAGGTAACCCTAATATGCAGCCACAACTGAGAACCACCGGTCTCTAGCCTCCTTCTTTCCAAGCAAGCAGCTAATTTCAGGAATGTCTCCTCTCGGGCAGGGCTCTTTTTCTCCTGGCGACTTTGGTTGACAGCAGTGGCCATTTGGGGAACCAGGGCCCCTGCTCGTAATCTCTCCAGGAAAGCTGGATCCGGGCAAAGGCGAGACAGCGTACGTAGAGGAGCTGTCCCGGGAAAGGTAGGACCCCCATCCGGCACAAAGCCACTTTGATTTAATACCAAAAGCAGCCCCTGCCAATCTGGACGAAACCAGAGGTGCGGAAGGCGAGCACCCCCTGCACTACGGCGGAGTGACGAGCAGCTCTCCGGGCCTCCCACGTGGGAACTCGCCCGCAAAGGAGGCGGACGCACAGCGACGGAGGGCCGGCTGGGGACCCTGGACCCGCGCGAGCGGACTCCGGAGGGGCGGGAGCAGACGCACCCGGGCGGCCCCGCCCCCGTCTCGGCGGGGCGCGTTGCCGGGCAGCGCCGGACGCGACGCGGCTGGAACCGGGTCGGCGAGGCCCGCACCTCTGCCTCCAAGGCCTCCCCGACCCCGGGCCGGGCCCCGCCATGCCCCGGGGGAGACGTGGGAGCCGGGTGGGCGCCCTGGAGGGCGGCCGGGAGGAAGCGGCGCCCCCGGCCGAGCGGGTTCTGCTCCGGGGCATCTTCGAGATCGGGAGCGGCGGCTGCGACGTGGAGCTGGGCGAGAGGGCCCTGCGCTGGCGCCCGATTCGGCCCGAGCGCCCCGCGGGTGAGTGGGCTCCGCCTCCGCCTCCCGCGCCCGCCAGGAAGGTGCGCGCTCCTGGGGGTGGGGGGCGGACGCCGGAGGGTCGCCTCTCTGCCCGCCCCTCCAGGTCGGAGGAGTCTCAGTCCGTCTTTGGAGGTGCACCCATGGCCCCCCTGGGGTTCTGACCCTAACTCATTTTGCTGATTTCTGATCACCGAGGCCCAGCGTCACCAGGTTTCTAGATTTCCCCAAATCTCACTTTCCGCTTCTTTGGGCCTAGTCCGTGGCAGGACAGTTGTGGGTATTTGAATTTGCCTTTTCTTGTCTTAAAATTTCCCTTAGGAAGTGCTATGTTGTTGCTACAATAGAAATATTTCAAGTCAATCAAGAGATGACTTAGTGGAAAGCGTTGGAATGTAGTGCGCTCCTATTTAAACCCCAGTTTATATGAAATTAAAAGTGAAATGGCTTCCCCGTTGGAAAACAAGACACAGTGTGCTATTTGTTACGGAATAGAAAATGTCACTGTTTTAAAGTTTCCTCTTCAAAAAGTCTTAACAAAATGAAACCATGTGGCAGCGCTGGTGGTGAATTACGCCTGTTCTACCTATGAAGCTATTTTAGAATTTAATTAAAAGGTTTTCAGGTGGATTTTCTTTAATCTTTTGAAGTTAAAAGCCAGCTGTGTGGATGTAGAATTATTCTATTAGTCGTTAAGTCCACTTGAGTTATGGAATATACAAGTTTATGATGAACTCTGACCTAGAAGAGCCAATTTAGCCTACAATGAAGCTGAAGTCCTATAGAATTAGGAGACATTCTGTAATGAAAGACCACACAAATCAGTGTTGTAGTGTTGCTACTCACAAAAAAAGCAAATCGTGACATGAAAAAAAGAAATGGTATTTTATATCAGAGGGCACCATGTGGTAGTATGTGGGGAGATGGAGCCGCAGTGCTGGCTGGCAGGCCACTGGCTGTCCCGAGGGGGAGGATGGCCCCAGTATTATTCGATCTTACATAGGAGATGTTTGCTGAACTGGCTAGTTTTAGTTTTCACTGATGAAATGAAAGACCATTGGTCTGTCTGTAGTTTTCCATCTTGAGTAATCAGCAAAGATGCTAATGTATTTTATGGGGATATCAGGACCAAAATTGCAACTAACAGAGGGATGGTCTCCTTGGAAGGGTAGATGAACATAACCGTAGCAATTGTGGTTCTCATCACGAGGTTCAGGGTGGCCACCCCTCTCTCTAGGAGGGAGCCTTGTATGAAGGAGGCAAGATGGGAGACTCAGAAGCACCAGCACTTACTTTTGGTATTTTTTTAAACAAAAGAAATATTTTTAGTTTAGTGTATCATATCTAGTCAATGAAGATGTTAATCTAATTAGCAGTTATTAACAAATATTTTGATGCTTAGTGCTATGATGCTATGACGCTTAGTGCTAGATGCCATGAATATGTACAATGATGACCTGACCTTTGCCTTCGAGGAAATTTTTCCTTTGAGGACAGACTAAGGACTCCCAATGATTGTCATCAGACAGTCATTCATCAAACAGTAGCAACTGATACAAAGACCCAAAAGGTATGGGGCATGCCTTTAAAGATTGAGGATATTATTAGGAGAATGGAACCTGCTCTCATTAGGAGTATTGTCGTGGAGGACCAATTTTTTATTTGAATTCCTACTTCCAAAAATTTTTAAGTTGTAAGAAAGCCTAGAAAAGTTGAGTTGAATAGTATTTTATGAGGGGTGATGGTGTTGTATTAGTTGCCTAGGGTTGTAGCATCAAATTAGCATGACCTTGGTGGATTAAAATAAATACCTATTCTTTTACCCTTCTGGAAGCAGAAGGGGGGAATCAAGATGTCAGTAGGGGATTGGGATATGGCAAGTGGAGTGGCAGAGGTCTTGCCTAGCGTGTGTGAGGCCCTGGGAGAGAAGCCTCCTTGCCTTTTAGCCTCAAGACTCCTGTGTCCCTTGGCATGAGCCAGTATAGCTCCGGTGGTCGTGTGTTCACACAGCCTTCCCTTCTGTCTGTGTCCTCTCCTCTTATGAGGACAACACTCAGTGGAGACAAGGCCCACCCTAAATCCAGGGTGATCTCATTTAAAAATCTTTAACTTAATAGCATCCATAAAGACTTTATTTCCTATTATGGTCCTCTTCTGAGGTTCTGGCTGGATTTGAATTTGGGGGGAGAGGGACACCATTCAGTCCATTAAAGGTGTGATGGGAATGGGAGGAAAATTCTAGGCTGAGGGAATGTGGGAAGCCGTTTTTGGGAATAGTGACTGGTAGCCTGGTGGCGTCTGACAGGACGTAGCAGGAGGAGAATGTTTCACAGGCAAACAGGCCTGAAGAGAAGGGTGAGGAGTTCAGGTTTTCTTTAGTGGAAAATACGAAGCGTACCTACCCTCCCTTTTCTTCTGGATTTACTTATAACTGCATTGTCTGGTTCACATTGTTCCTTTTTGTCCCAAGTCCCACCATTGGTGATGGTCTTTTATGATCTCTGTTCGATTTCTGACCTAGAACTCTTCCATTTTCATGAACTTTGCGTTCATTCCACCTTATTTGCCTCCACCATGGCCACAGCATGGATGTTTGTCATCTCTCTTCAAGGCCAGCCCAGCCCATCTCTTCAGCCATGGGTAGGGCTTGGTCTTATCTACTTAGGTTTCTTTCTCAACCCGCTCTTCTTCTTGAGCAGAGTGAGAGGCTCTCTCCATGCCCTGCCCTGATCTCTGAGCTCCTCTCTGCAGCCATTCCTCTGCCTCCTTTCTCACTCTCCAATAAGATCCCAGAAAGTGGTTCATTGTGGCTGCTGGCTTAGTTTTAGCCCTGACTTATTCCTCAATCACCTGAGAGCTTGCTTTCTTCCTTTTCTCTGTTTCAACTGCTTAGACAGAGGTTACCAGCAGTTTTCTTTTTTTTTTTTTTTTGTATTAAATTCTTTTATTGGTACATTGTGGGTATAAAACACAATTACATTTCTCATTGGGAATTGTACCTTTACATAATGCGTCTTGGTTCTTATTTTTTCCCCATTCCTAGCCCTCCCTTCACCCCCTCCACCCTTCCCTATGTACAAAGACTTTATTTCCATTTTTTCCATTTCTCATCTTTTTCCTTTCCCTTCTTTCCTTTCCCCTGTGCCTCCCACTACCACTACCCCTTTGGACCTTTTCTTCCTATTTTACATTATCGATTATTCATTCTAATCATTGGTACATTTTAGGTATACAATATAATGACATTCATCATTGGAAATTTGCACCTTTACATAGTCTTCCTTGGTTCTTATTTTTCACCCCTGCCCAGCCCTCCAACCCCTCCAGTCCTCCCTATTTACAAAGATTTTGTTCCTATTTTTCCATTTTCTCATATTAATCCCAATCCCTTCTATCCTTTCCCCTAGCCCTCCCACTTCCTTCCCCTTTGCCCCTTTTCTTCCTATTTCACATTACCTATTATACATTTAGTCCTTATTTACACTTTCAGTTTCTCACACCAGAGAAACTATTCAGTATTTATTCATGTGTGTCCTATTTATTTCACTTAAGAGTATCGCCTCAATGTGCATCCACTTAGCTATAAATGTCTCTAATTTCTCATTTTTTTATGGCTGAGTAGTACTCCATTTTATAAAAAAACCCACATTTTCTTTATCCAGTCTCCAGTTGATGGGCATTCGGGCTGTTTCCAAGTTTTAGCTATTACAAAACTGTGCTGCTATGAATATGGGCACACATATATCACTGTGTTGTGACTCTTTTAATTCTTTGGGGAAGATCCCCAGCAGTGGAATAGCAGGGTCAAATGGGACTTCCAGTCCCAGTTCTTTGAGGTATCTCCATACTGATTTCCACAGTGGTTGCACCAGTCTACACTCCCACCAGCAGTGGAGCAGGGTTCCTCTTTCCCCACAGCCCTGCCAGCATTTGTTATTGGTGGATTTCATGATAGCAGCCATTCTTTCTGGAGTGAAGTGGAATCTCAGTGTTGTTTTCATTTGCACTTCTCGAATGACCAGTGATGTTGAACATTTTTTCATGTATTTATTTGCTATTTCTACTTCTTTATCTGAGAAATGTCTGTTCATTTCAGATGCCCATTTTTGGATTGGGTCTTTAGATTTGGAAGGTCTGATCTTTTTAAGTTCTTTATAGATTCGAGATAGTAGACCTTTGTCTGAGGAAGAGCAGGTGAAGATTTTTTTCCCACATTGTGGGTTCTCTCTTCACACTGACCAGCAGTTTTCTAATTGCTGATCGAATGGGAAATTTTAGGCTTAACCTTTTCGGATTACTCTTTCATTTGTCTTTACTTCAGCTCCTTTCATTTTTGTGGCAGTTTTTGTGATATCAGAGCACCAAGTTTTCATTCTCTGATGGAACTTCATTCTATCTGCTTGTCAGGTTTGCCCTTCCCAAATCTGGTCTATGTCACTTAGCCAGTATTTTCTGCAAAGTGTCACCTTCCTCAGTTCTCACCTACCTTCCAGAGTGTCACAAATTCGGTATGTCTATGAGAAAAGAAACTTTTCATGTTCTCTAGGCTAATTTTTGGTTTTGTATTTCCTATTATGATTATGGGACTCAGTAGTTACTCAGAGCCAGTTGTCAGTACATTTAACTTTGCTTTTTATGCGTGGGTAAATTGTGGTGCAGTAATTAGGGTGAAAACTGGAATTTCTTTTAGCTTATCCTGCATGGATAATAGAATTGAATAAATAAGTTGTAAATCTTTTGGTTTAATACATGGACTACTTAGGAAGCAAATGGAATGTGTCATCTAAGCCAGGATTCTGAAGATAACCCCTGCCTCAGTGTCCTTTACTACTTGTAAGTCCCATCTATTTTTTTTTTTTGGTACTGGAAATCAAACTCCAGACCTTGCGCTTGTGAGGCAGGCGCTGGGACCACTGAGCTAAATCCCTGGCCCCTTTACTACTTTAATAAACCACCAATTCTGTTTCCTCTGTTTGCTGAATATTTCTCAAATCTACCTTTGTCCCACCAGTCATGCCCCAATGTCAGGCCTTTATGATCTCTCATTTGGCCTATTCCTTCACCTCCTTTGAGCTTGTGCTCAAATATTACCTTCTTATAAGTCCTTCCCTAATCACCTATTTAAAATTCCCTTCTGTATCCTTTCCAGCTCCTTTTACTGCCTTATATTCTTCAATCACATTTATCTTCTCATATACTATATAATTTCTGCTGTCTGCCTGATCACCACCTACTTCATGAGGGCAGGGATTTTTGTCTATAATATTATTAATTGTTCTAATAGGAAACAAATGGTGCATTCATGTTAGGGTAACTTGAGTAGTATTTTTAAGGTGTATAGTTGTCCTCTGCTGAATCTGAGGTTTCACTTTCCATGGCTTCTGTTAAACGGAAAGTTACAGAAGTAAACAATTCATAAGGATATTTTGTGCCATTTTGAGTAGTGTGAAATCTTGCACCAACCTGCCCCATCTCACCCGGGACACAAATCATTCCTTTGTCCAATGTTTCCACGCAGTAAATGCGATCTGCTGATAGTCACATAGTCACTTAGCTGCCATTTTCGTTATAGGATCCCCTGTTATGGAATCACAGTGCTTGTATATCTGCAGAACTATCTACAGTTTCAGGTATCTGCTGGGGGTCTTGGAACATATCACCATTGGATAAAGGGGGTGGGAAACTGCTATCTTTATGAAAGTGTAAGCAGGATGTAAGGATAGGCAAGGATTCTTGGGACTTGTAATAAATGGGCAGGTGATCCATTCTTAGACCCAAAATGGCAAAGTGAGGCAGCAAGTGCCTGAGCTTGAATATAAAGAGACTATATGGAAAAGGTTACTGAACAGAAGCTGTGGCCTTTGCTTCAGCCTGTCTATTTTCTCAGTATCTGGAGAGGAATGTAGAGACTGAGATGCCCAAGCTGCCTTGCCTATCCCATACCACACTTCAGAGCTACCTGGGAGGAAGAGGGGAAGAAGACTATGTGATGTCACCCACAGAATGGGCTTCCCAGGGCATGGAACAGGGGGAGAAGGATGGAGATGGATTCTGAACCTAAATGGGGAAAGGGAAAATGCTCTGAATGTCCATTTTGCTTACTGGCCCCACCTTGAAGAGTGCCAGGCACATAAACAACCAGTATTTGTTGAATGAAAAGAATTTGTGACTGATTTACTTGAACTTCAGTTTAGGCTGTTGTATTGTAGCTTGGTTACTACACTCCTCCTTAATGCCAATTCCTCCTTACCTACAGGAGTAGTATCTCTTCCCTCCTTTCCCCCTTTTAAAAATGTGTTCTTACATTTCCCCATATTTTACCACCCTGTGATAGAAACAATTACAAAAATAGTTCTCCACATACCATCTTTTCCTTGCTATTCCAGCTACTGGGAATTGGCTTTATTTGTGCTCACATGTTTGCATTTATTAAAACTAATGAAGATTCATTATAGTTTTTTTTTCTTTCCCTTTAGGCATAATTGAACCTTATACACTGAGACATTGCATAAAACGTTTTTCCCCATTATATTAAGCTCCTTTTGTGTCTTTTCAAACTTTGTGTTATTCCAGGATTTGAACTGTAGGAGCTGGCCTTCTCCACCATGAAGGGGAATGGAAGGAAAGTCCCATTTTGTCCAGCTGCAGGGTGGAAAGCCTTGAGCAGTGCATAGGTAGACCAGATGCCACTACTGTATATACCAAAAGGCACTGGAGGCTCAGAAAAATGTCTTTTTTATTGCCTGCAGGTGCCTGATTGTGACCTGGGAGGGGGCAAATCCTGAAGAAATGAGGCATCAGGGAAGGGTTTTGAGGCCAATTGTGAAAAGTCAGACAAACCCGGGTCCTGGGATTCTCCCAAGGCAAAGAGGGCCAAGTGCAGGCTCCAGCAGAAGCAGCTCTCCACGAGCCAACCCACATGGTGCCAGGACCAATTGCAAGGCACCAAAGAGCAGGAAGAAAGCTCCACAGGGGTATGCAGGTAGAGCCACGGAGTAGTTGGTACATTCCACCCTGTGCTTGTGCCATTACAGGGTCAGGTATTTTCAGAGTTCTGAACTTTCAAATGTCACTGATCACCTATTGCATGGTTTTCAATCTCAACCAAGGACAAACTCCTAGGAACATATGCTTACCAAGTGGTAAGCTTTTACTTGAAATGTCATGTTGATGCAGAAGATACAAGCAGTGGATATGTTTTTATTTGTTGCCCATAAAGCAACAGCTATAGAAGGAGAACATACTGACAGGTGGGATTGGACAACATTAAGCTCAATTTTAGTACATTTAAGAACGATCCATTTAGGGGTCTCTGTGACAGATGTCAGAGGCCCACAGTGCTGTCTCACATTGAGAACGTGTTGTCTTCACGTTTCCTCAGTCCACTAAAATGAGGGCCTCAGAGGGACTGACAGGCATTGTACACATTTCTTTGCTGACTTAGGATCTTCTGAGACCAAATGTTAGCAGTTCTCACCATTACTGTGTAAGATCGCAGACATTCTGTTTTCATTACAATGCTGACTGTAATGTAATTACCAAGTTAAAGTCACCCTTTCCTAAAGGACAGCCCTGTGAAGTATGAAAAAGTGCTGTAGATCATGGTCTCCAGTAGCCTCCCTCCTGCACCTGTCTATAGATGCTCTTATCTGTGGTGTGGGACAGATTTCAGGGGTGGGCGCCTAGGGCCCCGAGAGCTGGTCTTTGCAAATAAGCAAGATGTGTGACTGATTTGGGCAAGTGTGTTAACCCCGTAGCACCTTATTCAGCTGCTAACTGAGGGATTTCTATTATCTCTAAGTACTATCCATTCTGACCACCTGTGAAGTTGCATTTTCAAAAAAAAGACCTGGGTATTTTGTCAAATGAAAGAAATCTGAGTCAGGCTTGAGTGGTCATTGGGGTCAAGCTTCTGGTGTCCATGTAGGGTGTGGGAGTTTACAGCAGGGGCTTTGCAACACTAGTGAATTTCTCATTAGAAGAAGTACGTGGGAGATTCAGGCCCTTTGATTCCTTTCCTCAGCTTCAGGGTGCACTGATGAGAGGTAGGGAATCTTTTCTTCCCAGCTCCTGTCTTTGGAAGAGGAGAAACCATTTCTTGGAAAGGACAACTCCTTTCTGAGGCCGGTTGTAATCAGATTTTTCATGGTAGACAAAGCCAAAGCTCCATCTTTTTTATCTATTTCATCTTCCTAAAGTCTCTTTCAAACTTCTGAACAAAGATGTTATATATTTGCACATTAGAATGTTATGTTTCAAATAATTTAGAAAATCAAATGACTATTTCAGATCATGGTTTACAACTCTTTTTCATACACTTACCTCAGGTTGCACAGTTTCATGATAGGACTTTATTTTCAAAAAAAAAAAGAGTCTATTCCCATTACAACCCTGAGCTTAGCTGAATTAGAGTGGTGACCAGAAAATCTGAGAACGTTTGGTTTCTAAATATGGTCTTGAAAGTGTTTCTTACCATTGCAAGAGAATCAAAATTAATGTCTTGAATTTTAAATTTCTACAACCATCTACTTACTGGAAACTGAGCAATGTGAAAGGTAATATAGAAAAATGTGAAAAAAATACCAATTTTAAAAGAACAAGAGTTTGTGATTATGTGAGACTTAGCAAAGCAGGGTATATTCTAAGTATTAATCTGCCTAAGCTGTTTGGGAACAGATGTACGTGAAACAGATACCCAGTGTTCTGTTGTGTACATCCAAAGTGAGACATCTGTCAGTGGACCCCATGGTCAGCAATAATGGAAGCAGGGGTCAACCCCCAAAATGACCTATTACTCATGTGAATTATTAAAGGGCTAATTACTCAATGAGACATGATGCTTTGATTCAACAGCCTACACTAGTTAATATGAAAATGCCTCTTTTAAAAACAGTATGTTCCAGACCTGTCAGGTTAGAAGGAATGTTTTTAAAAATGGCGTGCAGATTCAAGTTTGTCTACTAACTGCATGTACTATCTATTTGTAAAGTTTTTAAATGTTTGGCAGCTCTATTTACCCTAGCAATGTTCTCAAATATTTTCAGTGTTTTATGAGGTAAACGAGTCCTCACAGATAAACAAATTCAGAGGGACTCCTCGACTGCTAATAAGCCTGCCTCCAGTGATGGAATGCTCAATTCCTGAACTAGCCCACATAGCTGCCACCAGCTACGTGTGACTTTTGAGCACTAGAAATAAAGCTAGTGTATCTGAAGAACTGAACTTTTAATTCTATTTAATTTTAATTAATTTGGCTATTGGGAGCTGCATTAGGTAATGCAGTTCTAACCCATGGAGAGATAAAAAGTGTTTATTTCTGGACCTAGGGAATGTAGTTCAGTGGTTAGGTCACTTGCCAATTGTGTGAGGCTCACACTGCAGAGAAGCAAACAAAATATTTATTTTCCTCTCTTCCCAGGCTTTAGTTTTACTTTTTACTTCTATATAAAAGGGAAAAGGGAAGGTTATCTTTTTAAACAACTAACTCTATGTGGAACTGACATAGTCATACAATTTGAGCATTAACAGGTAAATAATTGAGTTCGGGGATACCATGTGACAAATCCCTTTCAAATATGTAGATACAAAAAAGTCTGTATTATTATTTGTGCATTAATTGGCTGGTAGTGAAGTTGAAGTCTTTGTGTATACAAATCATTTTGTTGCTCATAGTCATTATGATTGATTATTTGAACTGAAATCTGGCAAACATACTTTGATTCTCACAAGAATAGCTTGTTTGAAATGGTCACTAGCCTGGGTGGTGTTCGGTTATTTCTGAATATGCCACAACCACATGGTACCATCAGAAGGCAAGTACTTTTGGAAACATCTGCTTTGGTGTGCCCCTCTTCTCTTCCCTCTTCCTGTCCCCATGAGACCGAGGGGCTGGAACTGGCACAGAGGTGTCCCCCTACGAGAGAGAGACGTGCCAAGGAACATGACAGTGATCAGATGGCCTGGGCCAAGGTGAGGATCCTCTCGGGACTGTCCAAAGCAGGAGATCCTAAAGTGAGTTGCAGAAATAGAAACCTGGCAAAGCTAAAGGATAAAAGAGCCAAGGCAGTAGATACTGAGAACAGAGCAATTGAGTATGCAGGAAGATACTGTTGCTTACACTCATGATTTCTGCACCCTGTATAATTTGGAAAAGTGGACCAGCCTTGTTTAAACGACCAGGAATGTAGATTCAACTCATGGCACGTCTGTGATTTCAGCTTTAGAATTCTCAGTAGAACCTTATCACTTATTATTACACTTCTGCTATTTCTTAAATAGATTATTAGATTCTTCTTCAGACACTGACAACAGATCTGTCTAAGACCTACTATATGACCAAATTCCTGCTCAGATTTTCGAAGGACTGGGCCAGGAATGGGATGATATATTCTGAGCATGAGTTCTGCATGTGTGCATGTACGTGCACGTGCGCGTGTGTGTGCGTGTGCGTGTGCGTGTGGTATGCCAAGTGAAAAACCTCTTACCAGCCATGCCCTTTTATATATGCTCATGTTTTGCAAAATCAGTATGTGATGAAGAAAGTAAAAGAGAAAGAAGAGAAGGGAATGGCATGGCAGGAAATTAAACCATGCGCTAACTTCTGGCATGTGAACCAGAAGCTGAGGATCCTGTGTAATAACTGAATCCAGAGTTAGATGGGCAAGTAAGCAGGTAGACATACAAAAAATAAAAAGAAAATGGTAAGTTTTTTCCTCCCTTTTGTCATCATTGGCATAGTGCTTTGGGCTTATGGTAAGCCTAGGGATAAGTCTAAAAGATTGCACCAGCTGGCACAAGGGAATTCCTATGTGTATTCCAGGATTCTCTTCGGAAAGGATGTTATGGAAACTACCATTGCTGCTGCACAACAGTGCTCAGAGCTTGACTGAAAACAGTGAACTCATATTTGTGTTTACTCTGCCAAGTCCTGTGCTAAGTATCTTGTTCCTCCTTCCCAACAAGGCTGTAGCCTGGATAGGATTTTTATCACTTAACCCAGAGGTGTTAAGTAACTTGCCAAAGGCTGCAGAAATAAGGACTTGCTGGAATTCAGAGCCATGCAGTCTGACCAGAGCACCTGCATGGTACCCGTTTGGGTATGTACTTTCTCAAGCAAGCAAGAATCCCCCTAATGGCTTCGGGACTGTCTGGCACCCCAGGTAGTGACAGTGTAACAGCATGGTCTCTAAACTCAAATCAAAAACCTTTAAAACAATGTCATCTGATATATTTTGGCCTTTGGCACAATTCCACCAGACATAGATTATTCCATTTCTGTGGCCACTTACAGTTTGAGTTGATGAAGTAAATGAGAGAGATGATTTGGAGTTTTTAACAAATTTATTTTTTGGAAGCCATCAAACATGCCGCAGTGTTTGTTTTACCTTTTCCCTACCCATTTCTCTTTTACTCTTTGGAATGTTTGAAAACCATTATTAAGTATATAATTTCATCTATGAACATATCAGCATGTGTCTCTAGGAGATAAGGATTAAAAACTTTAATCACAATACGATTCTCCCACTTTATATAATCCTTTATATCTTTAAATATTAGTGTTTGGATTCCCCTGATAGTTTCTCTGTATAAAGTTAATAATGAAATAAGGTCTTTGTTATAGTTGGTTGTTATGTCTTTTAAATTTTCTAACCCACAGCTGCCTTACCCTCTTATTTATTTTTATGAACAACCTCGGTTGTTAGGCATGTAGTTTTCCATAAGCATTCACTGGGGAAGCAGATTGGGTAGGCAGAGCCCTCCTTTCCCATTGAGTCTGAGAATCCCTGGTGAGGAAAGGAAGCAGGCTGGGGAAGGGAGGTCCTCAGGCCACAGTGTAGATCTGTCTTTTCTTACCTTTCCAAGCTCCGAGGAAGGACTGCCCATTTGAGATCTTGCCTTGGTCGGAAATGGCCAGACCTCAGCTGCATTCAGTCCTGATTTGGGTGTCCCCTGGGATGGATGACCTGAGCAGGAGGGTGGGGGTCTTGAGGGTGCCAGGGGCTGGAGGCTGTTACTGTTCTTGCAGCAGAATGGCGAGTTCCTCCTTGAAAGTGGGAACTCCAGCAGCCACAGTGATCCCTGAGGTACAGTGTCGTTTTTATGAATTCAGGGGTTTAAACATGTTAAATAAACTGTTTCAGCTCACAGCAATGAGTAGTATTATTGGTTTTCGAATGTGTCTCAGTTTGGAGTTTTAGTAGAATGGGGACCCCTTGAACTTAATTTCTGGGTCCTTTTGTCATCCTGTCAGCTGGCTCTGACAGCTTTCTTGCTTTCTGGGATGGTAAAATATTCCAGGTTCAAGGGGGACATTTCGTGCGGGTCAACCTTGTCACTAGTTCTCTCTTGACTAGAGGCATTCAGAAACCACAGTTCGAGCACTAAGCATGCCTCTTGCTAAAACTTTTGCTACTGGCCATTGTTATCTAGGTTTTGCAGGGATCAAAATTCAGAAGTATGTTGGGTATTTTGGGTGTGGTTTTGTTTTGCTTTTAAAGAGAAAATACATCATGGCATTGGGCTGATACTTTGAATTCAATTCAAAACTAAAGCATTTTTTTTCATTGAGTCCTTTCTCCCAATCTTAAAATCCTGATTCCTAAATACAGCAGGATCATTACTCATTTTCTTTGTCCTGCATTACATATGTATATACATAGTGGAATTATAACACCAAGGTGATCGTTAACAGTATAATTACTGAAAATCATTCAAGATAGTTCTGCAATTTTTTTTATTGTTGTTCATGAGTATATACTACTAGGGAGGTATTATCCAATTACTGTGTTTTAAAGACACTTGGAATAATCCCTCTCTGAGGTTAAATACCTTCAATTTGATACACCAAATTATTTCATTTTGTTTTTGATTTTTAGGCATTTCTTTCTTAAAATCCAATTTTGTAAAAAAAATCCAATTTTGTTATATGATTATGTAAAATATATGGGTCAAAGTCAAATCTAAACATTTGATTAAATCTAAATTGCATTCTTTTACCTATGTCTAACTTTTATCTATATCCTTCACCCTTTCTTTCCTATAACAGGTAAGGTTGTTTTTTCAAGTATATGATTTATTATTTAATTTTTAAAATATAACCATATGTTTAAAAAGTATGTTTCTTTTTATTACCCCATCCTCTAAAATATATGGCAGCATACATCATTTTTCCATCTTGACATCTTTTCCAATTCATAGTACACTTGGAAGATCACTGTAGTACCGCATAGTGATTGTCCTTGTTTCCTTGTTGCCTTTTGTGTCTGCGTGGTAATCCAGCATGCAGTAAACGCTATCATTTACAGCAGCTCCTTGTTGAAGTGTTTGGGTTCTAGTCATTTCTGATGTTGCAGATGGTGGTATAAGTAACAGAAGGACCCATGTCTCCTTCTGCTTTTCTCTGCGTGTGATTTTGAGATAGATTCCTAGAAAAGGAATTATTGAACCAAAGATAAATGCCTATATAATTTTGCTCGGTACCAAATTCCCTCCAAAGGATTGTACTGTTTGTTTTAAGGTCATCATCATCATCATCATTATGTCAGGGAGTCTTTCTTGAAAGTTTTCTCAAAATAGTATGCTGTCCAACTTTTCAAAATCAGTGAGAGAAATAGTATCAGACCATAGTTTTGTGTTTTGCTTATAAAATTGTCAGTGTTTTCAGTCTTTTTCTCCCAGTAATTAAGATCTGTGCTGGAATCTCTGGTAGGTACCAGGGACAATGTAAATCAGTTTGACACAGTTTCTACCTGAAGGTATTCAGTCTATAGGAAGATGTATCAGCAAAAGAGTAACTGTGTGATCTATTTTTTGTACAACTGAGGTATTACTTACAGTGTATTATAAATGACTGGAAAAATAACTAAAATGGAAAACATTTCTATTAAGTGGGCAGAAGGGGATGTCAGAAAGAGCAACAGAGGGATGGGAGGGTGAATTTGAATATGGGCCCTGAATTCTGCTTCAGAGTTGGCAACATAGGCAAAGGGCTAAGGAAGCAGTTCCAAGAGTAATATTTTGGAAACAAAACAAAAAAGTCAAAAGAACAACAAACAACTTAGGTGAGCATGCTTTGCCTTGGATATGTTGGTGGCAGGAGCTGTGGTTTGTGATTAATCAGTAGTTCAGGCAGGGCTTTCAGTACCATGGTAGGAAGTTGTCTCCACCTGAGAGTTGAATAAATAAGGTGAAAAAGAGTGAGTATTAATTAAAAACCAAGTGGTTTATCTTATTGTAAGTGACTTGGGGTTTTAGAGAGGCAGTTGTGGCAGAATAGATTGTCAGTGAGCTTCAAGGTGAGGAGCCCCATGCCAGCTACATCCCAGATCATAAGGTGCTTTGTTGTGGTGGGGAGAATGGAGAGGAGAGGGTGGATGGAAGGGATATTGTTAAAGACAGAATTTGAAGAGTGTGGCACCTGAAGAAGAGAGACGAAACAATAGTGATATGGAGATTTTTCAGTCAGAGGAATAGGATGAATAGTGAACCCTGTCAAAATCCTCAGATCAACAAAAAGAAGCATCTTCCTTGAAATGTATCCCACACCAAGCCTTAGCCTCAAATGTGCCAGCAACTAGCAAAGTGCCCAACAGGAGGGACATGCCTTGAAAGATGCATAATCTGAAGAGTTTATTTCTGAAGGACGATAAATTGAACCCTGCGACTAGGATCTGTGTTTTCCATGAGCCTCAGGGTTTCTCCTGCTGGAGTCCTGTTGGTTATGAGAGTATAAGCTGCTTAAAAATAAGCATAGTTTAAAGCCTTCTATTTTCAGAAAATATTATTCATCAAATGTTGGTAAATAGTTAAGATTTTTGTACATTCTTGGTATTTAGGTATTACTGAAAAGTAAAAAGTCCATGAAATAGTCATTTGTAAATATGTCAGTTATTGTATGTAGAAAATAACTTTTTACCATTTTAAACTTAGAAGAATTTATTTACTTAAAATCTCTGTTGGTATTTTTTGTTTAATGCCAATAATATTTACTCAAAATTAAGTTTCTAAGCTTAATGACATAAACACAGAATTCAAAGTACTTTTTAGTGTCCATCTGTGCAAGAGGAATAAGATCAATACATTTGAACAGCTGTGAGCATGTATTGGTTTCCTTATATTTTAAGTTTGTTTTAATGTTTTGAAAGTATAAAGGGATGATAGTGTATCTTGTGGTTTTCATAATACAGATAAAAATTTACTGCAGTTAAAAATCTTGGTGGCTGTATTACATTTTAAAAGTTATAGCCTACTGACATTTAAATATCTAAATATCTATATAGTAAGTTTTTTTAAAAAGTAGGAACATTTTTTCTTTAGAAGTCAGTATCATTGTTTGAATGTTTTACATTAAGACCAAACCTACTGTTACTCGAAACATCTTGGAAACAAGTAAATATCTTATGAGTGAGCTTTATTTTCTCTGACATGTTCTTGGTACTTGAGTACATTCTTAGGTACATGCCAATTCTTGCATCCAGTTCTTTGTGGAAAATAAGAACATTGAAATCCTAGGTTTATGACAAGTCCCAACAATTAGTGCGGAAAGCTGTGGAATGCCTTTTGGCCTTGGCTTTTCCAAGACCTTCAGTCAATAACATTTAACTAACATCCATTGTGTATATTACCTTCCTTTGGGTGCTGTGATTAGTTCCAAGGAAATATTGTAGAAGATCTCAGGCTCCTGAGATTACAGGTGATAAAGTACTGTCTTTTGTGCTGCTTTGCATTGAAATAATGATTCAGCAGTTACCTATTGCTTAACTAGTAGACATAGGAGACCAGGATGAAATCATTGATGTGAAGTAAAGAATTTTTGCTTGTATCCTGAACTAACCAAGCATTGTCAATTATCTTCATGATTGTTCTTGGGAAAACTAAAAATATCAGTAGTCTCTAAAAACTTTGATATACTTGCTTGGTTAGTGCTCCTTCTTTACAATAGTCTCAAGCAATTAAATGCAACCTCTGAAAATTCAAACTGCCTATCATGTTCAATTTATTGTCAAATAATATTTTGCTCTGGACATAGCCTTCTGATTTTATTTTTTCACCTGAGCGAAAGCACTGGTCATTACTGTCTCTATGATGCTCTTTTGTCTGCTCATACTGTTGCAACATAATGTGTAGTGCATTTGATACGGATATTACCATATTGCCATAAGGCGCTGCTATTATTTTAGAACCAACTGATTCCATGATAGTGTCAGATTTCTTTAACATATGCTTATGTTTTTGTACAAATGACCCCAAGAAACATCTGCTAGTTTTGTGGTGGTATCTACTGTTTCTTTTTTAGAATTTGAGTTGTCAGTCACTTTTAAAATGTGAATCTACAATATTTCACTAGGTTAGGTTGCTTTTCTGAATTTCATGCTGTGGATGTTAATTAAAATCGAGGTCATGATTTTACAGCATAGTTAAAGAAATTGAGACTACTTGTACATGTTATATTAAAAATACCTTTTCATGACCTTTAACGTCTTCGATATCTTAAAATAGAAATGTGCTCTTTTAATGGCTCCTTTAGGACCTAAAATTTTAAGCGCAAAATTGCTTTTTATTGAACCAGAAATTATTCCTTGGACTTAGTGAAAATATGTAGTAGTTGTGTTGTTTCACTAGTTGGTTTATATTCTAGGCTAGTTGCTAATCTTTCTTAGTGTCTTTGATGGATGTATAAGGGTAGGCAAAGAAAACAGAAGTGAAGTTTCTGTAATGTTATGAAATCTTTGTTCTTGGAACTAGAGAAATTTGTTGACTAAAAAGTTGTAAATTGTATTAAGACTTGGGATCTTTTCTTGTACTCATTTTGTCATGCTCTTGATCAAGAGTAGCAATAATCAGGGATTTACATGGATTGACATTTCCTTTCATCTTCTATTTTCTTCTTGATTTCTTTACATGTTTTGGATACAGCTATTTATTCTAAGAAAGTATTATACCTGGGCACAGTAGCATACACCTGTAATCTGGGAGGCTGAGACAGAAAGATCACAAGTTTGAACCCAGTGGGCAACTTAGTAAGATCCTATCTCAAAATAAAAAATAAAAAAGGGCTGGTGATATAGCTCAGTACAAAGGCCCTGAGTTCAATCCCCAGTACCAAAGGAAAAAAAAGTATTTTTTTATTCATGATATTTAGATGAATCTAGAATATCAATTAAATAAAAACTCAAAATGTACTATGAGTAGCAATATTTGTCCATGTTTTCTAGTGCAGAGCGAAGTCTTTGCACCTTCCTTTATTTTATTAGAGGACAGTATAAGTGAAATTTTTTATTACATACTTATACTAACCCTAAACCCAATAAAATAAATACAATAAAGTGGCATAGCCCTGAGCTGCAGTATATTCCTAATGTTGTTAAGCTCACTAGAACAGGGTATTCTTATTTCCTACTCCTGTCTTTTGTGCCCAATCCTCAGCCTCCCTGTGACTTTAAACATCATTTACATCTCCATGCTCACTCGGTCACCCTGGCTGCTCTTGGTCCCCTTCTGTCCCTTGGGTGGCTTATGTCATTAGGACTACCTTCTGTCCCCCTGCTTGCCATTGCTTGGCTGAAACTGAGCTGTAATTTTTGCCAGTTACCTTAGGTGCAGGGCCTCTGGTAGCTCAGCTTTGGCTTCTGCCGTCTGTGTGTCTTTGGCTCCCAAACTCTACCGTTGGTAGTGACAACATCACTGAAAGCTTTAGTTGATAAAACCCAAGTAAGGCTGTGCCAGGTGCCTAAGTAGCTTTTTATTCAGGCCTGAAATAGGAGAACCAGGGGCTTCTTTGTCCCCGGAGAAAGAGAGATTTGCCTCAGCCCTCTGGGCCCAACATTCAACCATTTAAGTGGACTAATGTGCTGGAGCCAAAGGGGGTTGTAATTTCCCCAAATTGTGGCTTAGTTTCCCTTGGCACAACTGGAGCAGAGCCGAATAAGGGAAGCGCCCAGTGACTTTTCCTACATCTTGTAGAGCAGATCATTTACTTTTTCGGAGCTAGGACCTTCTGTCCCTCCTCCACCATCCAGTGCACCAGAGAGGAGCCATGGATGGGGAGGACATTGGGAGAAAGGGAATATTTAAAATATAAAAGACTATTTAACAATTCTCATTTGATGTCTCCTACTCCTTATATTTTTTTGTTGTTAGTGTTTCATGGATTTTATATGTACTATCATGGACATGGGGGAATAGGAATATGTTTCCATTAATTTTGTATGGTTCCTTGTATGTTACCCTGAACGGGGGGTGGGGGTGTGATTGTTTACTTGATGCTCTTTTTAGAAAGCCAGTTACATCATGGGAAATTGAGTAATAGCAAAATTAATTGGTTTAAGTATTCTTTAGGAAATCTTGCCTGCATGTTCACTAGAGAAACATTAGGTTTTTCCCTTAAAGGACAAGGCTTTGTATTGTTTTTAATAAGAAACACTCTTTATAATTAAAACAAAATCCCAGTGTTAAGAGATTACTGTTTTAAATAATTGGCTTTCTTTCCTTTGTTTCTTTGATCCCTGTATATGAGAATAAATCTAGTAGTGACTTAGGATAATAAATATTTCCAAATTAAAAAGTTCTCTTAGCCACTGAATTTTAAAATGCCTCTTGGAGTTTATGGGATGATATAGAAGTAAAATATGATCAGGAATTTATTTTGGATTTGGAAAAGTCAAAGACAGAAATTATTTAAAAGCAACAAAGGTGTAGAAACACTTTTAAATGGTAGTGTATTTATTTTTGCAATAAATTATTAGAATATAAAACTCAGTCAAATAATTTTACTTAATCCTACCCTCAGCATACTAAATTTAGTACTTTATGTTTCTCACTTCAGATAACTGTGTTTGTTACAAGAAATTTTTTTTTGTTGTTGTTACCGGGGATCGAACTCAGGTCCTTGCAGTTGCACAGCAGGCAGCGAAACCACTGAGCTAAATCCCCGGCCCTAGAAATTTTAATGTCTAAAGATGGTTTAATTTAAAGATGGATTAAAAGCATACAGGGAAAAGCAAATTGTCAGCATCCAGCACTTTGCTTCTAGGAAATGCCTGTAGGGTAAACTTCAGTCCCTTTCCTTCTCTTTTTCTTGCCATATTGCAGAGCCCTTTTATGAGACTCGCAGATCAGTGTGTGAGCCTGTCAGAGTGGGGGAAGTAGGAAAGGGAATGCTTTGCGTCAGGCCGCCTTCCTCCATATAGAACCTCCTTAAAACCTTCCCTTCAGCTCCTTAAACCAGAATTTGAGCTCCTGGGGAAGAGGCTGTGCCAGGAAGAGCATTAGCAAGGCGGGATGGGGGTGCGTTGAGGGCTGACTGAAAGTCTGCTCTGCTTGGTCACTTCTGGACTTCGATGTCCTTTTTCAAACCAATCCATTTCTCCACTCAGTCTTTACTTGCAACTTTTCAGTCTCAGCGATGTTGAGTGTTCCTGGATTTGAAAGTGAATAGGGCACTGGTTCTGGTTCCAACTCAAGATATTTGAAGACCCAGTAAAAATATGGGAGGAATGTGAGAAATATTGTAGAAGATAAAGATACTTTCAGATCTTACACAAAATTCTCAGTTGTCTTTATCCTCCCTCCCTAGACTGTATCATGTCCCTTGCTATCTTTATGAATTGCTACCAAATACAATTTGGTGGCTTTCCAAAATAGCTCCAGCATTCTAATTAATAGTAAACTAAGCAATTACTTAGATGTGAATAAACAGACAATGGTCAGTGTCTTATTTGCCATTTTTTCCTTGATGTGATGATAGGCCAATAGATCACTCAGTGAAGAAACCTCAGGAATGCTAAAGAAGAAAATGAAACTGAAGACAAGTTAAGGAAAGGTGGTTTCAGTCTGCTAGGACTGCTGTAACAAAATAACACAGAACTGGTGGCCTAAACAACAGAAACTGACTAATTTTCTTCTCACACTTCACGAGTCTGGAAGTCCAAGATCAGGGTACTCTCTAGGTCGGTATCTGTTGAGGACTCTTTCTGGCTTGCTGGCCATGTCCTCACGTGGCCTTGGTTCTGTGCCTGCATGGAAATCTAATTACCTTCCTTCTAAGGGCAGCAGGCTATCAGATTAGGGTCCCACTCTTATGATATCACGTAACATCTGTTAACAGCTTAACGGCACTGTCTTCAGATACAGGCCACTCTAAGGGTTAGGGTCTCAATGTATGAATCTTGAGGAATACTGTTTAGTCCAGTATAAGTGGATTTACTGTAGTATTCCTTTAGTTTGGTCTTTTCCAATCCTGAAAGTAGGTTTCACTCCTCCCCAGATTTCTGTTAACAGGGAGTTGAGGATTTTAAACTTATTCATATAGCGGTCAATGTATTAAAATTATATAAAACAAACAGAATTGTTAGGGCAGTCAAAAGAGATAAAAAATAGAAAATGATTTCAAAAGATAGGTTTTTTTTCAACTCTAGATTCCTCAACTCTAATTCTCTGAAACCATATGGACTAGAGAAATAGCAGTACCAGCTTTCTTTCTTTTCTTTTTCTTTTTTTTTTTTTTTTTTGCCTTTTGAAACAGGATCTTGCTATGTAGTTCAGGGTGGTCTTGAACTCACCATGTAATCCAGGCTGTCCTTGAACTTGTGGCAATCCTCCTGCCTCAGCTTCCTGAGTATTGGGATTACAGGTGTGCCCCACCATGCTCAGCTACTACCAGATTTCAATTTAATGAAATGTTAAATGCCATGAGTATTGTCATGAGTTTGGTTTGTCTTTTTATAAAGTTTTCAAAAAGCGTGAACTCATAGCTATAATTTTTTTGTCTATTACAATAGTGGGGACAGATTATTCTGATTCTCCTCTACATTAACTATGTGCTTCATTTATATTTTGGTACTAAAATCAGAGTTTCCTTATCTCTATACCTTCTATTTAAATCTTGCCAATAAATAACATTTTGAGAAGGCTTAGGACTGCCAGATTGAGTGCAACCTTGAAAGGCCATGCGGAGAAGAGACTTAGATCGATGGAGCTCTGCTTTCTTCAAGTCTGAGCAGTTCACTTACAGCACAATCAGAAGGCTGACCTCCACTTACAGCTGCAACCCTGTGCTCCTATCTAAATCTGTGGTGCACTTAGGAGGTGAAATACAGAAGAGAGGCCACCAGTATTTTCTCTCCTGTCCTTGGTCATAAGTGATTGTCTTTTATTGTTAGGTGACCTGCTTCTGAAAGATAACTGGAGAAGATAATTCACTAAAACTCTTACATAAAATCAGGAAAGATAATTTTCAGAATTATTGAGTCATGATATTGATAAACGATATAATCTTGCCAAAATATGATCTAAATACAGATTCAAATGAGTTCATTATATTGGGAAATAGAATTAGCTTTTGGCTTTGATAAATACTGCTTTTTAAAAATCATCTGAGTAAGCTTTTACTACCTTAGCCATTCCCCCGAAAGTAGATGTAGAAGCGTGTCCTTATCTTGGTTTGGTAAGGCTCTGAAAATGCAAAGCAACAGATGTTATACCCAGCATAATTATGTGTATCCTAGAAACACATCTTTATAGAGTGGGGTTGGTTCTTGGGAAAACAAAAATCTGGCAAACAGAGGACATTAACTTGCTGATCTCAGCAGTAATGACTCGGTCTAGATTATAATAATCTTGTGTAGGCGGAATCTGCTCGCATGTACTAGAAACATAATATAATTCTAAAATACATTAAAAGGAAAATGAACTTGAGTAAACTTTAACTTATTGATCCCCTTAAAGAAGAGGAAAAACCTCTTAATTTCTGTATTTGAAAGTTCTTTCAATAGCCTTTTGGAAGAGGTTTCCATGATCCCAGATTCAATATATATTGACCAAGGCTTTTGACCACATCATTTGTAGGTTACTACCTTTTATTTAATGCTTGCTAAAAATAGAAGATTTTAAAGGAATGAACCAATTTGTCTTCAAACATTCCAGTAACTTTCTGAACACTGAGATTCAGTTATTTGTACCAACGTCTGCCCTATAGCAATGGTTTCTGTCATTTTTCATCTCTCCGCAGTGCCACGTCCCAGCTTCCAACCTGTTCTTCCTCTCCCAATAGAAAAGCAGAGCTGACTGCTTGGGTCAGAGCAGAGCCATGGAAGAATGATGTGGCCCTCACTTTGAGAACCACTGTATAAACCACATCTTAAGTGTGTAGCTACAAAGTTACAATGGCTCTTATACAAGTTTCAGAAGCAGATTGTGTTGGTTTTCCACATCTCAATCTTAAAGAATAGAGTTTTTATTAGTGGTCCTGGTCTGTATATCAACTTTGCATCAAGATCATCTAGATGTAGAATTGTTTACATTTTTTCACAAAATGGTTTTGAACACAAAACCTTCAGGACAAGATATTCTACCATAAGAATATTATGAAATAATTGTGCTTCATAACTTTTTTTGTGTATCTTAGGTGATATGTATTTCTGTTGTCATTGATGATAAACTTACAGATACACTGTCATCTAGTTTCAAATTTTTAGCAATGCCTTCACCTCTAAACTTTTGCTGTGGCACCGTGTCCACATCTTTTGAGAACTTGAGAGGGTGAATGAGAAGAATAGTGCGTTTTGGGGCTGTCACATTAGCATTTCAGTGTTCCTTCGGCTCGTAGCCTGTATCAGTCCTGTCCTCCTCAGCATAGTCTCTGTATTTCCATACAAAACCCAGGGTCCATAGGAAAACTTCAGGGCGATGAAGCCAGGTGGCTGTGAGCAAATGCTGTTTCACACTATGTGATTATTAGTGCTTATCAAAAAACTAGCCCTTCTACTCTGGGTTGGTATTGGTGCAAAACTTCCCATGGCCCATAGGACATACAAACCCTCTTTAGATGTAAATGAACAGAATTTTCACAAAATGTTCAGGGAAAAAATGTGCCTAAGACAAAGAGAGTAGCAGTGGGGCATTAGTTTTTGTTAATTTCATCTCGCTCATAGTTCAAATAAATCTTCCCATTGCTTTTTTATATCTTTCAATTTCATTTCCTGGTATGTTGAACTATGGGGAAAGAATCATATTGAATCATCCATAAATCTTCAATACTTTGGTCAGAGAACACCGGGGATACAGTAGAAAGTAAAATATTGAAACTATATATTGATGGATGATTTCTTATCTCTGTAAAGCAGTGATCTTCAGAATGTGAGGGAGAAATACAAACTACAAATGTGTTTCTTGAAACTGAGAAATGTCATTACTTGCATATCACCATTTTCTGTTGACAGAGAGGGAGAGTAAACTGTACTCCAGCCTGAGGGCCCACGTGTGCCGAGTGCTGGCTGGAGGTGCAGGGGGAAGAGCCAGGCACTGGTGGCCTGCTGGACTTCAGAGGGGACTGTAGAGCAAGTGAGCTGGGTGACTCATCTTTACATCTTTTATTTTCTTATTTTTGTGAGAATTTCACCTCTTTCCTGGGGTCCATCCCCAAGAACTGCTTTTGTTTCATGGTTCTATCAGAAAGCCTGAGAAAGGATCAAGAGCTGCTTCCTGAAAGGTTTTATGTACTTTGCTGGGCTCCTGAGTTCTGGTTCACAGTAGGGTTGCTAAAAGGACACATTGGGGTGATTATAGAGAGAAAGGGAGAAGCCAGGGCCTCTTCTGAGGGAATCCCGGGGGCGACCAGGCCTCTTGGTTTTCCTGACCATTAGGCAGGTGGCATGTGCGAAGCCACAGACCCCGGCCAACATCTCCATGTTGCCATTCGCTTTCCCTCATATGGCTTCTCAGGCTCCCCTTTGTTCCTGTTTCTTCACTGTGTTGGCTTTTCTTGACTTTTTTTTAATATGGCTGCTTGCTTCTCCACAGTGCCTCTTTCTTTGTTATTCCCTTTTGTTTATTCTCTTCATTGTTTCTTTGAACATTGTTCTTTGCACATTGGAGACCCACTGAGAAATAACATTTGAGACACGGAGAGTTACACACTGGTAAACTGAGGCACCATGATAGTGTATCACTGTACTACTGAGAATAGATGGAGGTGGACTGTTAAGACTTTGGGCTTTGCCATTCCCTCTGTGACTGGGAAGCAAGATTTCTGAACTCTAAGCTTATCATGCTTCCCTTCCAAGCTGTAAAATAGGATAAAATCACAGCACCTATAATTATGGTATAGTAAGGATTTGGTGATATAATGAATCAAAACCACTTTGCACTTACATAAAACAATTTTCTTGTATTATAAACAACTATTATAGCATTATAGAGCTAAAACAGATTAAATTGTTATTTTTGTTGTCTTCTTAATGTGAGGGCAAACTTCTTTCATTCACAACTTTAACTCCTATAATAATGTCTAGCAAATGGGCACTCACCAAAATTTGTTGAATGTATTAATCTATGTTAGTCACTTCATTTTAGGGATGTGCTATCTAGTGTAAAAGTTGAGGCATTTACCTCAACAAGATACTGGCAAACAATACAGAGGGTCATCAAGAAGATCATACACCCTAACCAAGTTGGATTTATCCCAGGGATGCAAGGATGGTTCAACATTCATAAATCAATAAATGTAATACAC